>JAGFPH010013993.1:0-11941 GCA_018207615.1 Philaenus spumarius | reverse complement strand
AATAACTTTGATCCCCCCCAAACCCCCCTAAAATTTAGATTTTTTTTTCAAACCCTTTCTTAGTGAGCACCTATGGCCCTAGAGGAAGCTACATACCAAATTTCATTCCAATCCGTTCGGTAGTTTTGAAGAAGTCATTTTTTAATAACTTTGATCCCCTCCCCAAACCCCCCTAAAATTTCGAATTTTTTCAAACCCTTTCTTAGTGAGCACCTATGGCCCTAGAGGCAGCTACATACTAAATTTCATTCCAATCCATTCGGTAGTTTTTGAGAAATCGTGATGAGTGAATCAGTGAGTCAGTGAGTCAGTGGGTTTTGGCTTATATATATATATAGAAGAACATTAAATTCTGCGTTGATTTGTTACCCACAAAGTTTAATTTGACCGAGAAATATTGTCAAATCCAATGGTAAAAAAATGATGATTTTACCAACTTTGCTTAAAAAGTTACTATTAAGACTTTTAAACGTCCGTAACGTGGAATCGGCTGTTCTAAAGGAAAAGACGTACTGAATAAAAGTTGTAGGACATTTAATTCTGCGTTCGGCAAGTACCTAACATTTCAAATTCGATCAAGTCTACAAATAGAAAATTAAATTTTTCGATCTGCAGTTACACGCGTAGCAGTTAGCAAAAAGGTACCTTCCAGTCACAAATCTACTCCACACTAATTAAGTTTAGAAATTGGTATTCTTAATTAAAAACTCATCAGTAAAATTTATAACAGTAATTTTTAAGAAAATATAAGAACAAACTAATTTAAATTAATGATACATTTAAATATATTGTCAATAAAATATCGAAACAGGAATGTATAAGTTTGGAATTTTTTGATATGTATTCAGCTATATCATAACAACACCTGAATGTGCAGTTTTGTGATGTGTTTTGTTATTGTATCTGTGTCTTTGTTTCAAAGTGAGAATTGAAATCAAAGCTTAGGCTATATGATTAAACACAAAATTATTTCAACTGTACTTTTTTACTGTAATGAATAACGCTGGAAGACCACCTCGCAAAAGTAGGCCATCACGAAGAGGTATTGCTCCTAGAAATATAGTCCATAGGGGCTATTGCCCTTACAAGCCACTAGTTTAAAATATTTGAACAGGAATAACTTTAAAATGGCTAATTGTATTAAAATTTGACATGAATAACTTTTTTTAGATATTTTTACAACAAATCTAACGATACCTTATTTTTGAAGTTTGACCAAAGATTAGTAGAGCTGTAACCTGCTACCAACAGCCGTGTAGTCTTTGATACTTGTACTGTTCGCAATTTATTTTATCAAAGTTTAAATGATAAATATAAAGGTATGTTTATGTTGTAATAAAAGAATTGAGATAATAGTTTATGCACGATTGAAAAGTCTGAATTTAATTTAATCCGTATCGCCGTAATAATGTTTATTGGATTTTCTCTGGTCTGGCATTTGTACTGAAATTCTCAATAAATGGTCATGTTTAAATAATTAATTAGCAAATAATGAACCACATTAATAGTTCATACAGATTTACTAATTATTAATAATCGTATACCAATAGTTTATAAATGGAAATGAATATTAATTATTTAATTTACTACATTTTTTAATTTACATTATTCAATTTTTGTCTCGGTGTTTACAGGGTGTTTCTTAAATAGGACGCAAACTTCTGGAGTGGGTTCCTTACATAAATAAACGGTATCAGTTAACTGACACAAACTTTCTCCCAACTTACTGTAGTCAAAATAATATTGTTTTTAATCATTTTATTTACTACTTTTTAGAATAAAACAAAAAATAATATTCTACCTACGTCAATCGTATAAAAAATTTATTGTCCCAGGCGGGATTCGATCGCGCGACCTTTGAATTACTGGCCGTCCTCGCTACCGTTGTGCTACCCCGTGCGGCCGTCGCCGTGATGCTAGATTGACAACATAAACTTGTTTATTTTTTAACATTTCCCCATAATTATGAAACGCCGAAGTTTTGATAAAAGCGGGTGGTGTCATTTTGTTTGGCATCTTAAGCACTATAAATACTGAAAATTTGATCAAAATCGTTAGAGCCGTTTTTGAGAAATTTGCATTTTTGTCGTTTTTTATTGGTTTTTTGGGGTAAATTACGCTTAAAAATTAAAAATTCCAAAAAATGAAAAAAACGCCTGGAGATATTAGGGTTTAGTACCTACATACCAAATTTCATGAAAATCGGACCAATAGTGTCCCCTCTGGTCGTGTATACATACTGACACACGGACAGACAGACACCACGTTAAAAACACTTTTTTGGGTTCAGGGAGCACCAAAACAAAAAATTCCACTAAAAATATTTTTGGGTTCAGGGAGCACCAACACAGATAATTGCACTAAACAATTTTTTGGGGTTCTGGGAGCACCAAAACAGATAATTCAACTGAAAATTCAAATTCGAACATTTTTACGAAAACAATACTTTCTCCATATACTACGTATAGGGTGGAGAAAGTAAAATAAATAAAAAGGTTCCTATAAACATATGAGTCCTAAAACGTTTTGTTTTCAAATAATCCGCCATTTTGTATTTTTACAAAAAAAAAACATTATAGCAGTGGAAGTAGATAAGATATTGAGTTCAGATTTGGAAACATATCTTATTATGTAATGTTTTAAAAGTGCACAAAACATAAATACTTTATTGTTTTATTGTTTTCAAAATAGTGGTCATTGTTGTATTAAAAATTGGTGAATATCTCGAAAACCATTAGGCCTAATTTCACAAAAAAATTACGAAAGACAAAAAAGTTTCTTCTTTTAACTAAAAATATATTTTTTTTTTTTGTCTGTAAGTCAAAGGGTAATCGAGTTATATACAAAAAAACTGAAAACATAATTTCTTGGTAGTTGTCTAAAACACGTAAGATTAGGCCAGAAGAAACTTTTTTTAATATCAGAATTTAAAGAAGTAAACACAACATTGCAGCATAGTATTTATTGTTTGTAAATAAATCATAATACAGAAACATCTGTTTAATACAGAAAAATCAGAAAAGGAGACATAATTAAACCCAAAAAACTCACGATAAGTGCTCAAAATGTCCTCCGTTTGCGGTAATACGCCTTGTCATTGACTTCTTATCGGCAGACATGGACAAACTTTTTAAGGGGAGGGCCAGATAAAATAACAAATTATCTAGGCGGGCCGGAAAAAAATAGAGCCAAACACATTTTCATAAAGTGATAAATTTGATTTTTGATTTTTACATCACACAAAATTTATATTATGTGCTAAAAAAACTTTAAAAAAAAGTTAAAACAATTATTATTCTTTAGAAGAGTATGAAGGCGTATGTGACAGATGAAACTAGCTGTAACCGAGCTTCAAAAAGTTGTTCACAATCTGGTAGAAATTGGGATGTGCAGATTCGCAGTAGACAGACAATCGGTTTCTAACTCTGTTTTTGCGGAGCTTCATAGTAGGAAACACCGTTCACAGATGTAGGAAGATGCAAACATCGCAATTAACTTCTGAGCGTGAGATTTCAGGTTTGGGAAACTAGATTTTTATAGGGCTTTCTTTGTAGAACTCAATTTTAGAAACGATGAGAAATAGTTGCTTCAATTCAGTGTTATACTGGTTTGACTGATTCACAATTCACATTAAATGGCATGCTAAAAATGCCCTGTTGGATAATTTTGAAGTCTCGGAATCTTCGTTCAAATTCTTCGTGAAGACATTTCACGTTTTTCTCATAGCTTTTAAGTTAGTCTTCCTTATCTGCAATAGTTTTTAGTCTTGGAAAATGAGTAAAGTCTTGCTTGACTAGTTGTTTCGAAAACAGATTCAATTGCATTTTGAAACCCCTGATATGACCCCAAATATCATGCATTAATTGATTTCTTCCCTGGAGTTAAGGGTTCAATTTATTGATTTGACTGAGAAGATTTGTAAAAAAATGCAAAGTCCGAAAGCCATACAATGTCTTTCAAATGTTCAAACTCGTCCATTCCTTTTTCTTCCGTGAAAGAGATTATTTCGTCTTTTAGATCCCAAACTCGTTCGAAAACCCGTCCTGCACTGTGTGTACCTTACTTTAGTGTAGTAAAGTCCATCAGAATATTCAGACTGCAATGAGGCAAAACAAATCTCGATATTGTCTATGATTGATTGATTGACAGAAAATATATTTTGTCCTATGTGTAATTGTAGGGGTTATTCAAAACCATGTAGCGGGCCGGATTGACCAGCCCGAAGGGCCGCACTTGGCCCGCGAGCCGTACTTTGCCCATGAACTCGTCTTACCCGTTCAAAAATTTCAGCTTGATCTTTTATGATGTTACAAGCATTAATCCATCTTTCCTGAAGAGTCTCAACATTAGTGTTAGGCCTTGAATAAACCAATGCTTTTAGGTGTCCCCAAATATAAAAATCAATAGGATTTAAATCGGGTGACCTAGCAGGCCTTCCTCTCCCAGTCCATATTTGTCCGTATTTATTGTTCAACAGCTGCCTCACATTCAGTGTGTAGTGCTGTGCATAAACAAGCAGTGCAGTAGTCTGCTCGAGGGCAAATCTTCCAAAATTAGAGGGAGATCATGTTCAATGGACTGCCTATAATTGTTACTATCCAGTGTTGGAGGCAGGAAATGTGGCCCCAACAACGTATCCCCGATGATTCCTGTTCCTGGAGCCTTCCTTGAAGGTAGGTGTGGAGATTTTCATATTCACATTCGTGGTTGTTGTGGAAGTTTGTAATGCCTTCTTTTTTAAAGAATCACTATACAACACAGACGGTGCGAACATGCGATTGACATCCTACAGCAGAAACCACTGGCTAAAATTCATTCTAGCTAGGTAATCGTCAAAAACAAGTGCTTGTACTCGTTGTATGCGATACGGATACAACTGCTCGTGCAGTAGGCCTACTCTCCACACAGTTGTATGTCCTACTTGTAGCAAAGCTGCTATAGCCCGTCTCAGGTTAAGTTGAGGCAAGGAGGGTGGGTAATTAGGGTCGGTCTCAATCGTCATAAAACTGACCCTTATTAATGCCGCCTGAGTGAACCTGTAGAACACTCTAGTATACAATTTCAATTCTGTATGTCTTAAGTAAAAATGAAAAAACGATATCATATTTCGTTTCATGATATTTTCCAGATAATTTTGATACCAAATTTGATTACATTTGGCCAACTTTGAGCTGTACTAGCATTATAAACTTTCTTAGTTGAATCAACATTAGGCCTACTAAATATGGTTTACAACAATAAAGCCACAAAAATGTACTAGAGAAGTTCATATTTAAAAATGTAATAAATAATCATTATTTGAGAAAAAATTCGATACTATATCGTTATTTATCATAATATAAACAATTGTGTGTTTGTCCCATGTTAATCGGCCGACTTAAAGTGTTGTAACTGTTTTTTTCAATACAAGAAATTGCAAAATTAAATTTTTATTATTAATGATAAAGCGGTATTAATTATATTGCATTAATTAACGCAACATAATCCTTATAAATAAAACTGAGAATCTGTGTGTGTGTGTGTGGGTCGCCGTACGGACAAATTATAGAGAGTTAAGCCATGAAATTTTCAGGAAATGTTCCTTAGGTAATGTAGTTTTGCACCTATGTCTTAGTTTTTTGTATTTCCTCTAGGGCTTTGACCCACGGGCACCCAAAAAAATGCAATGTTAATCTTATGGAGTGAAAAAGACGTAAAAATCAAAACATTTGTCTGCTATTAAACTAACACAGCTGTGGTATATACTGTTTATTTTAATTCACTGCCATCTAAATTAGACATATGGGTTTAACTGCAATCCAAATATACCATATAAAATTTTATTCGTGGAATTTATAATATCTTTGCAACTATGCATTTTATAAGATGATATTATTGATTTTAATTTAAATAGCATTTTAATGTTTGTAATACATTTTCTGATTAATTATAATAAATAAGAAGGTTTTTAAGAAAATTGTATGAAAGGTGTAGTCAGCTGATTGTTCAGTATTTGTACAGTTATTGTTTACAACTTTTAGTCAACTAAAAATTTAAGTGCACTGGCACCTAAATTAGACATATGGGTAAAACAGCAATACAAATATACTATATAAAATTATGTTCATGGAATTTATAATACCTTTGCAATTATGGATCTTATAAAAAATATATAGGTATCAAAAACATTATAAAAAGTGATATTATTGACTTTAAATTCAAATAGCGTTTTGATGGTTCTAATATATTTTACGATTCACTATAATACATGAGTATGTTTTTAAGAAATTTTTATGGAAATTTTAGTCAGCTGATAGCTGACAGTTATTTGTTTACAACTGTTAGTCAACTAAACATTTGAGTGCTATAATACGTTTTTTGATGATACGTGTGTGTACGTGTTGTGTTGTGTTGAGTTTGTATGTGTTTTGATATATTTTTGAAATGTTTAAACATTGTTCAAACGAGTTTAAGAAAATTGAAATACCAGGGGATGGAAACTGTCTCTTTAGCTGTATTTCTTTAATACTTTATGGAATCATAACCACATCAGAAGAAGTCCGATCAGAAATTTGTGAATTTATTACATCTAATTGGGACCAATTCTCCAACTTCATAAGCGGTGACGACACATACGTAGGAAATAATTTAAAGGATGCAACATCATATTTTCAGTATATGTCAAGGGATAAGGTATATGGAGGAGGACCTGAAATTCTTGCAGCATGCATTCTGTATAATATTAATATTACAGTTTTCAAGATAAATCAGCCTCCTATAACATTTTCAAGTCCGGATAATGCCTCCCAGTCATACAATTTATTATTTACTGGAGATTCCATGGATGGATCAGGACACTTTACTTTCCTTCAAGAAAAACAACCTAATAGCTCTGAAGTGGATATGATAACAGAAGAATCGCCTGGAAAAGCAGAAATAACAGGAAAAGTAAATAAAATAAAAAGAAAGAAAGTGAAACAATCATGGAGAAAAGAACTTTTGAAAAAGAAAGCAGCAACTAATGTATTTAGAGGCTCAATTGAAACCTCTGAGGAAAAACAAAGGAGAAATAAACAAAATAAAGAAAATATGGAATTGTGTAGAGCAACTGTTGAGACGCCTGATGACAAAGAAAAAAGAAATGCAAAAAACAAGGCATATATGGAAAACAAACGGAAAAACTAATCTACTAATGAATCGGACTTGAGGCGAAAAAGAAATAAAACCCGTACTGCCGAAAGAAGAACCAACGAAACAGCTGAAGAATCACACATTAGGAGGACAAAGGACAATGAACGCTCAAAAACTGTTAGAAATAAGAAATGGGTCGGAAGAGAGAAAGCGGCATTTAATTATGACCCAAACGTAAATTATGCAAATGATGATATCGTATCTATAGGGCAGATGAACATAACCTGTAAATATTGCAAATCAATAAAATGGAATGGCGAAGCGCCTGGATTATGCTGTAGAAATGGGAAAACGTCCCTGCCGACACTATGTGCTCCACCTGAGCCTCTAAATAGTTTACTTTTATGGAATAATTCAGAAGCAAAAGAATTTCAGAATAACATTAGGGCGTATAACTCCTTATTTCAAATGACCTCTTTCGGAACTTCAAAACAAATACAGGAAGAAGGATTTATGCCCTCATTCAAAGTTCAGGGACAAATTTATCATTTGATTGGGAGTCTGTTACCTGAGCAAAACGAAGAGCCGAAATTTATTCAGATATACTTTATATCTGATATGGACAAACAGGCCGAAACAAGGCAAAAATATATTCCTACGACTAAAATTGAAACAGTGATTCAACTGCAGGAAATGTTACATCATCATAATGCATATGTAAAAAGCTTCAAACTAGCCGTTGAAAGAGTAACCCCTAATTGCAAAATCGTCATAGACGCAGATCGAGTACCAGAGGGTGAGCACCGTAGAAGGTTTAACGACCCGACGACTTCAGAAGTCGCTGTACTTTTAGTTGGAGAACAACATGAAAAACGAGATATAGTACTGCAGTTAAGGTCTGGAAATCTTCAAAGAATAGCAGAGACACATCGAGCCTACGACTCTTTACAATATCCATTGATTATGTGGCAAGGGGATGATGGGTATCATTTCAACCTGTTCCAAACAAACCCTGTAACTGGTGAAAAATGTCAAAAGAGAATATCAGCGATGGACTTTTACTCATATAGGTTCATGGTAAGAGCTGATGATTTCAACCTGATGCTTCATTATAAGACTCTATTGCATCAGTTTGCAGTTGACATGTATGCAAAGATTGAAGCTGAAAGATTAAGATATATTAGATTGAATCAGAAAAAGCTAAGAGTAGACGAGTACGCTCATTTAAAAGACTCAATAAATAATGATGGCAATTCTGAGAATTTGGGCCGCTTAGTAATTCTCCCTTCCTCCTTCACAGGCAGTCCTCGCTATATGCACGAGAAGACGCAAGATGCAATAACGTATGTAAGAAATTATGGTCGTCCAAGCCTTTTTATTACATTTACCTGCAATCCAAAATGGAAGGATATTACTGATAATTTGTTCGAAGGGCAGAAACCTCATGATAGACACGATTTGATTGCCAGAGTCTTTCATTTGAAGATAAAATCACTCATGAATGTAATTTTTAAAGGTAAAATATTTGGAAGTGTGCAATGCTACATGTATACAGTTGAGTGGCAAAAACGTGGTTTACCTCATGTCCATTTACTTTTATGGCTACATGAAAAGATTCACATGGAGGAAGTCAATAGCATTATTTCGGCTGAACTTCCTAACTCGGAAACAGACCCAGAGCTATACAGAATTGTGACAAAACATATGTTACATGGGCCCTGTGGTGCTATCAACCCTAGGTCACCATGTATGAAAGATGGGAAATGCACCAAACAGTATCCTCGACAGTTTATTAATGAAACACAATGCAGCAATGGTGGATATCCATTATATCAAAGGAGACCCCCATATGAAGGTGGGTGCTGTGCAACTATTAAAGTAAAAGGTATGGATGTTGACGTTGACAATAGGTGGGTTGTTCCATATTCACCAATTTTAAGCCGTATGTTTGACTCACATATAAATGTAGAGTTTTGTGCATCAGTCAAGTCAATAAAGTATGTTTGCAAGTATGTCAACAAAGGTTCTGATATGGCAGTGTTCCATTTGAAGGACACAGAAAATGAAAATCCACAAAATATGAATGATGAAATCCAATCCTACGAACTTGGAAGATATATAAGCACTAACGAAGCTTTTTGGAGAATTTTCAACTTTACAGTACACGAACACTATCCTCCTGTAGTCCACCTCAGTGTACACTTAGAAAACGGACAACGTGTCTACTTTACTGAAGAACACGTAGAACAACAAATGGAAAAACAAAATGATACCACTTTGACAAGCTTCTTTAATCTTTGTAAGAATGATGACTTTGCTAAACAACTGTATTACTATGAGGTGCCCAGATATTACACATGGAACAAGACCAACAAATCCTGGCAAAAAAGAAAAGTAGGCCATCCTGTACCTGAATTTGAAGGTATAAAAGAAAGCTGTGTGTTAGGTCGCATATATACAGTACATCCTCTTAATTCAGAATGTTTTTTCTTGAGATTACTTCTACATGATGTAAAAGGGCCAACAAGTTTCAGTGACTTGAAAACATTTGATGGTACAGTTTGTGAAACCTTTCGCCAGGCATGTCAGATGAGGGGTTTACTTGAAGACGATGCTCATTGGGAGAAAACACTAGAGGAGGCAGCTGCGGGTGACTCGCCTAAGAAATTAAGGTCATTATTTGCTGTAATGCTTCATGTTTGTGGAATTTCAAACCCTCTTCAGTTGTGGGAAAAGTTCAAAACTAACATGGCGGAAGATATTTTGGAAGAATTGAGACACCTAGATCCAGAATTGACCATTGCCTTCACAGAAGAGATTTTCAACAAAACTCTAATTCTAATTGAAGACAAATTAAGAGATCTAGGATCTACAGACATTACTCTATTTGGTTTGCCACGCCCAAATAAAGAATCATTTCCTGAGGTGTGTGTAGAAATATTAAGAGAAACAAGTTATGATCAAAATGAACTTTTGACATACATGTTGGAAAATGAAACTAAACTTAATAATGAGCAAAAAATTGTGTTTGATGAAGTTACTAATGCAGTATTTTCAGGTTGCAGTAAGATAATATTTTTAGATGCTCCAGGGGGAACTGGAAAAACATTTTTGTTGAACATGATCCTGGCAAAAATACGATCTGAAAAGAAAGTTGCTATCGCAGTTGCTTCTTCAGGCATAGCCGCAACTTTATTAAATGGAGGCAGAACTTCCCATTCCGTATTTCAGCTTCCACTTAACTTAGCAAATACTGAAAATGCCACTTGCAATATCAGTAGAAGCTCAGGAAAAGCAAAGTTATTACAAAAATGTGAGCTAATTATATGGGATGAATGCTCAATGTCTCATAAATCTGCTTTAGAAGCACTTGACAGAACATTAAAAGATCTAAGAAAAAATGAGCAATTAATGGGTGGAATAACACTGCTGTTAGCTGGAGACTTTAGGCAAACTCTACCTATTGTACCACGTGGCACAAAAGCTGATGAATTACAGTCATGTCTGAAAATGTCGTATTTGTGGGGAAAGATTCAACACCTACACTTGAGCACAAACATGAGAGCAAAACAAACTGGTATTTTTGAATCAATTATTTTTTCTGAAACTCTTTTAAAGGTTGGTGAAGACAAATTACCTAAAGACAAATCAGATGGAACCATATTAACCACCTCAATTGGTGGCCAGCTGGTTAACACAGAAGACGAGCTAAAAGAATTTGTTTTTCCTAATGTTGAGATCAACTTTGAAGATACCAACTGGCTGAGCCAGCGGTGTATATTGGCACCAAAAAATGAACAAGTCAATAAAATAAACTATGATCTCTTACAAAAAATTCCAGGGCTGAATTATGAATACAAATCGGTAGATACGGTCGTTCAAGACGAGGACACAGTCAACTATCCAGTAGAATTTTTGAATTCTATAGACGTATCTGGAGTGCCCCCGCATATTCTTCATTTAAAGAAAGGAGTCCCAATAATACTTTTAAGAAACTTAGACCCTCCTTTATTATGCAATGGTACAAGGCTGGTAGTGGAACGTTTAATGACACATGTGATAGAGGCAATGGTGATGACCGGTCGTTTTAAGGGAGAACGTGTTTTCATACCGAAAATTCCAATAATACCAACAGATTTTCCATTTCAATTCAAACGGATTCAATTCCCAGTTCGATTATGTTTTGCAATGAGTATTAATAAGGCTCAAGGCCAAACTATGGATACAGTCGGAATAAATTTAACAAAACCATGTTTTGCCCATGGACAGCTTTATGTTGCATGTACAAGGGTTGGAAACCCTAAAAATCTGTATATACTAGCACCAGGTGGCAAAACCAAAAACATAGTATATTCTGAAGTGTTTAAAAATTAGTTTACACTCTTGAGGTTTCAAATAAAAATATTATTAAAAATATTATTGTACACTAATCTGACTACACGTTTCATTGTTTCATATTACATTTTACAAATATATGCTTAAAACTCATGCCGTTTTAGTTATACTGAAATATATTTCTTAACAAATCTTATTATAAACTCCGGGTGAAACCGGGGTACTCAGCTAGTAATAATAATAAATAGTAATAACATATTATAATTACCATATGGGATAGTTAAAACTTTCTCTCTGCGTTTCGAAACTTAATTATGTAATTTGTTGCATCGACAAAAAAAACAATTATAACACTTTAAGGCTCGGCCCCCTACATTCAAAACGGCGATGTTGGCTACCAATTTCAATGTTAAATAACCAAAACATACCTTCACTATTAAGCATATTTTTGTGTTGTTTTTGTCAAAAAACGAAAGCTGTATTTTTTCCTTAAAGT
>JAGFPH010013992.1:0-16873 GCA_018207615.1 Philaenus spumarius | reverse complement strand
AAATAAATAAAAGTGTTCTCTACTTGCAGGAAGGAGTTCACACACAATCACACACAATAATCCTTTGTTATAAATTTTCTTCGTCGAGTTGGTTTTATTTCTATAATTTCTTACAGCTTAAACGGAATTGCCGAGTGTTGTTTATGATTTATAGAATCTATGTACCCTTGCTCCAAAACCTGGTGTTCCTCAATCCGTTATGCCAGGGTGTTTATACACCTCATGTATTATTTATTTATAATTATTATTTAGTTGAATTAAACTCATAAAATATCTCACTGTTACCAAATCTAAAAACATTCTAAGCTTTCCTAACTCAGTTTATACTAGATACATAAAATTTACATGTGGATCTTAATCAAATACATTTTACTTTATTTGATTTTAGTTGTCATGAGTGAAACGGACTTCGTTACATACTCCTATAAATTAGGTTACATTCGAAAAGTACAAATAAAAGCACCAAAAGTACGCAAATCGTACATATTACAACTTAAAACACCTAAATACATTAGCGAACTATACAAAACGCAATATGCTACTTTGTATGATGTGATAAGGTAGTGAATTTGTTGTTGTTATATTTTACTATTTTAGTTACTTTGTATTTATGTTTTACTTAAACCCAGAATGAATAGTTAATCATTAGCTTTAAGTTTATTATGCATACGGTATTTGTCTTGTTAAACGATATTAATTGTAGTTTAATTTAACTATTTATGTGGTTTATTAATTTATATTTATTTATTTTTTTTATTATTTTGTTCAGCTGCGATATTAGTTATATTTTTATATGTCTTTTGGTTTATGTAGTAAAAATAACAAGCTAAAACATAACTATGATTTCAAAATAATGTATTGTATGTACAATTTATATAATCGAGCTTGACTCATGAGGAATATTACTAGTTAATATGTAGCATAGCCCCTTGTCTCCTTAGTTAAAATTTAGTTGTAGCTCATGTGTCACTGAAGATGACGACTTTGTCGTTGAAACGCGTTTGTGAGAACTGTGTTCTGTATTTTTATTTTTACTTTTAGAAAAGATATTGTATGTATGTTTAACCATTGTTGTTTAGATGTTTAATTTAGTTATCGTGTTATAAGTTATATCGTGTTATGTTTTACTTCTTTTTTTACCATCAAAAGCATAGATTATTATATTAAAGTATTGGGTCTAAGTATCATGATCAAATATTACTCATTTAATATATTCTAATAACAGATTAATGAGAGCTGCAAATAAAACAAATACATTTTTTTTTTAAATTTCAGATAACAAAACAGAACGCATTATAAACTTAAGACTAAACTTTAAAAAAAATTACATAAATTAGAGGTAAATTAAAAGCACCAATAAATAAAATCAATAACAGTGAAACACAACAATTTGAACAGCAAAAATCATACAAAATAAAGTGGTTTATCAAGATTTTCTGTTTCCTACTTTTATAACTTTGTTTTAAAACACATGTTTTATGTATGGAGCGTGCGTGTAAATGTGGTTATATTGCTGTTATAATATAGTATCTAGTAATGCGTGTTGCAACATCGAGGAACTTTCCCCTGAATACTTACAATCATTTGCAACCCCGAGTGTCGGGAGTTGACCCACTGGTTGCTTTGGTTGTTGGTTTTACTTGTGGCAGTGTATTCTAACCCTTGATTTTATATTATATTCATGATATAGCCCAGGTTTATCTTTTATAATTAGTTGGTATTATGCTTTTTACAAGAGTTTATACATATTCTCAAAATATCTTGTATTATATATTGTAAACTCACATGTTGGCAAATATCTTAATGTGAATTGTTTTATTTATGTACATTTTAGTTTCTGAATTTAGTTTCTTTTAAATATAATTCTTACCTTATTAGGTAAGTCAACAGTTATTTTTCACGTTTTTATGTACACGGTTTATTCCTGAGGATCATGTGTTAAAATTTGTATTTACTTATTTTTTAGATAAAAAATTACAGAATATGATCTTTACAAAACGTTTTATCTGTTAATCTTACTATACCAGGTACTTTAAACATAAAGTGTTTAATCTGAGATTTACATCATTATGTTACAATTCCTTACGCACTTATGATTTATATTTTTCCATAACTATAGTACCCTGCCAAAACTTTAGAATATTTAGCACAATAGCTTATTGTATTCAATGAGCAGTGACCGCAAATAATGTATTCAACCTCAACAACTCATCAATCAAACTTCTTACACTATACGGCTAGAACATTGGCAGTAACTAATGGTTTTATATTTGCATGGAACCTAGGGTGAGGGACTGATAGTGCTAGAAGGACAACCTTTCCGGCCTTTGAGGCATTTCAGGTGCCTACTTTTTTTTTTAAAAAGGCTGTATTAAAAAACAATTATGTTTTGTATTTTTATTTAATATTATTTACAAGTTTTATTGTTATAACTTAAGACTAATCCACTTTAAACTTAATTACAGTAATTTTTCTACGAGCTTCCTTTTTTATATACATAAAAACGTGTTTTATACTAAAACATGCAAATTAGTTTTTGGCTAAAGTTTTGAAGTGGTTTAATTGGAACGTTTGTAAATTTTTGAGTGCTGGAAAAATAGTGGAAAGATGCTCAAGTTGAAAATTGTTTGAAAGAGTGTATTATGACAAAATATTGGACAAATTTTAGGGTTTGACAATAAAAGTGATAGTAAATAAAACGGAAAAAATCTAAATTTTGATAACGGAATCAGGTAGGCCAAATAATTTTGTTCGATCTTTTTAGTTTTAAGTTTTAATTATGTAACTCACTACGAAAAGTTCTGTACAAACACTGCCCATCCATAAAATATGCCTTTTAATGCAGGGGGAATAACAAAAATAATGTTTCCTTATAGACTGTAGGTGTGAAATAGTAAGGGTTGAGTTGTAAAACAAGTCTAAACTGTTTAACTTGCTCGATAAACGGTTGTTACACCTTTATAATTACATCTGGTAAGTAGAATTACAAAACCTCTCTCTTCCTGTGTATTATAATATATCAATACAACTCTAATAATAAGTAAACAATGAGCTGGACTTGTGGGAACAATATAGATGAAATAAACAACAACACAAAACATCACAACAAACACGCCTAATAAATCAAACGCGTTTCAACGACAAAGTCGCCATCCTCAGTGATAAAGCCACAAAAGCCAAACTACAACTTAACTAGCAAAGCTCCATGCCCCGTATTTATACAAACTGCAAGGGTCGTGGCACAAGACCACATTACACTAGTAGGCGCCAACCGATGCCTACGTTATCACAACACAATATACTCACTAACAAAATATATAACATAATGAAGCATAATACATCTAATACAAATAAAAATATAAACAATATAACACATTACATTAATATAGAATTAAATATAGCATAAAGAAGCAAAAACATCAAATGTAAATAAAAATATAAAAAATATAATACATTACATTAATATAGAATTAACTATGGGCCCTAACTCATTATTTACAATTGTGTCACGATATTTCTTAATATAAAATGTCTTCCAAGCATCAATCGTGTTAAGTTTAGCTACATTTTTTAACAACGAAGAATTGTATGCTTTAAAATTATGGTTTTCCTCTAAACAATGCTTAGCCATAGCAGATTTGTCTGGCCTATTATACGTCTTGAAAAGAGCAAAATGTTCTTTATTCCTTGTCCTAATGCTTCTTTTAGTTTGGTCTGCATATTTCTTCGGACATATTTCACAATTTATGCAATAAATCCCGGATTTATCCTGTTCTTGAATTTTATCTTTCGGATTACCTAGCATTTTACCGTGATTATTGTCAGCCGACAAAGCTATATTTAAATTAGCATATTTTGCTAATGATTTTACATGTATTTGAGGTTTTTTCTTCTTTATGTTATATTTAATTCTATATTAATGTAATGTGTTATATTGTTTATATTTTTATTTGTATTAGATGTATTATGCTTCATTATGTTATATATTTTGTTAGTAAGTATATTGTGTTGTGATAACGTAGGCATTGGTTGGCGCCTACTAGTGTAATGTGGTCTTGTGCCACGCCCCTTGCAGTTTGTATAAATACAGGGCATGGAGCTTTGCTAGTTTAGTTGTAGTTTGGCTTTTGTGGCTTTATCACTGAGGATGGCGACTTTGTCGTTGAAACGCGTTTGATTTATTAGGCGTGTTTGTTGTGAGGTTTTGTGTTGTTGTTTTATTTCATCTAACTCTAATAATGTCATACATAAATTTGAATAAATTAGTTATAAATAGTGAAACAGTTATATTAATTCACTTCAAATATTTACCTTAGCTGATGAGGAATTTTAGTATAAATGGAATAATTAGATGTTTGATTCATGTCAACTAGGCTTTGGGATACGATTTCTTCTCAGTGGAATTTCAATTAACTACTAATGCTATACCTTGAAATTTATTTTATTTATATATTCTCCTTTATTTTAATTTTATAAAACATAAAAATACACAGAAGACTAGTTCATGATGTTTTACAAAATAATAACAGAATCAGAGAAAATATAAAAAATTCTGCCATTCAAATCCGTGCAGTTAATTTTAACCTAAATGTCCCACTGGATTTAATGAAGTGTTTATTTTGAATACACAATCCTAAATTATTGTTAGGGTAAGTGCAATATCAGCTGTTTACTCTAAGAGATAAAAATTTGTTATGGGATGTTTATCAGTGTGATTTCCAATAACAGCTGATTTTATACTTTACAATAATTTTTATCTATTTTTTTCAGGTTTGGTTTGTGAATAGGTTTTGATACGAGGGCTTCTTCTTTTTAACTCTTATCATCTCCTGTTATAATGTAAATTCTATAATTTGATCTAGAAATTGAATATAATTTACCTATTAACTTTGAGATTATGACTACATCATTTTAAGAGTTTTTTTTTGTGATTTTGAGGTGTCAAATCTAAGTAGGAAGAAGGAAGAGTTTGACATGTACTTCCTAGTAATTTGGTTTTAAATTTAGCTAGAATAATAGAAACAAGACACACTTCATAAGGTTAACATAAAAGTTTAACTTTGTTTTTAACCAAAACTTTATATCAACCAACGTTTCAACAAAATTGGATGATGAGTTTTCCAGTAATAAACAATAACTAAAACTTCCCATTTTCTGTTATGGTACAGATCGTTACAATAACCAAAACACAACCAAATGAACGTTTCACATTTACATCTCCCGTATGAAAGTGCAAAAAATTTTATTCAAATTTGTAGAGGGTTCCTGATTGCAGTTACTTTTAATACATAGATTAATACATAAAAGTTAAAGTAATTTAAATGATTTATGAAATACTCTAAGTTACCGCACAACTTTCGGGCTTCGGCAGTAAATTTAATGTAAATTTTCGATTTATTAAAAATAAGTTGTAAGGGAAATCGATTAGATCATAAATATCGTAAAATATTGAAACATTTTCGTCTGGGAAATATTCAAACTGAAAATGGCTACTATACTTCTGATACCATTTTGTGTTGAGGGACACAATCATTTAGATTAAGAATTTAAACTGGTCGGTAACATTACTCGAATACTGTACGAGTACTGCCTATGTAATGCATATTAAACTGCAAGATTTCGCCACATGTTGTGGAAAGAATAATATAATTAAAAAAAGAATAATAAAGAAGGTCACTATTTGTCAATTTAAATTGCAAACATCAGTTGTATAAAGTTGTTCAGTAGCTGATTCATGTTTTTTAGCATTCCTGCTGTTTTATACTTTGGAAAAATAATCTGTGTTTATCATTAGTATGTTAGGTTTGTGTTTATGAAAATGTTTCCCTGGTTATTTTTATCCTTTAAAATTAATTATTTCTGTTATATAATTAACTTAACTATTTAGACAATTAATATTATTTATCGTATTAGTTTGGGTGATGATTATTCCTAAACTTTTATTAGAAATACATTACAATAAAAGAAGATAGAGTTTGCAGATAGAGGTATAAGGATTGTAAAAATGTAAAACTAAAAATAAATTCCTTTATATAATTGATTAGTTTATATTATTTAGCATAGTTTATTTTGCACAGCAATCACGTGACTGGCATTTCAATGTAGTTTCAAACGTGCTATCTTTGTTTTTTTTTTTTACAAATGCAAGCCTAAACATAATTCACTTAATTATTTAATAATCCACAGTTAATCTTTAATTTAAATTCAACAGCAGTAGATAAAACACCTCTAAGTGTGTTTCCTGTATTAACTAAGCATGCTATAAAACCCAAAGTGGACAACGTTCGTAAATACTAATGTAATTAAAAAAAACTGCAATGTCTAAATTTCAATACAAATTCCAACGAACTTTATTGTCTGTTTGCATTATTTCAGGCTGTATTTAACTTTTTATAAATTAAATAGCCTCGTGAATAAGAGAATCATTACATTGTTTCAAATACTGAAATATGTTTATATTGTGTTAACAAGACATAATTTATTACGTTCTAAACAAGGTTTGCTCATAATAAATCAAATATAAGTAACTAATTTTTGACTTCACTCTGCTTTGATTACGAAGTGCTTTGAAAGATATGTAGCCTATGTTTTATTATCAAATAAGACTTTCTATGCGAGTTTATGTTAGCAGTTTGAAATAAATAATTATTTTAAACAACTTTTAAAATATAATATCAAACAACCTGAAGACAATTGAAATATACTCATAGGAATGTAATACAATTTGGTTTGAACCGTATATTATATACATTAAATTACATAAATCTAAAATCTAAACCGAAGTTATATATTAACGTTAGTATACTTTTTGGTCAAACGCATTAAACTAATATACGGACTTTTCCCGAAAAGAAATAAAACCGATTTGTAGTTGTAAATCTGTTTGATCATTAAATGGTTTTACCGTTTGTTATGACATACATGATTTATTGATGTATTCTGACGCTGAAAGTTTCCCCTTCATCCGTTACGCCAGGCTTAGCAGAAGAGATAAATGCAACGGGTAATGTCGAAGGTGTTGTGTTCGAGCTTGATTCATTTATGTGTGACAAAGTGATAAATAACGGTACCATCGTCAGTGGATCTACCTTGGGTGACCTGTTAAAACTAATTAATCTAAATTTCGTAGATTGGTAATTAATATGTTATATATGCATGTTAAGTTAACGATTCTATAGAAAGTGCCACTTTCTGACTACTTTTTTGGTTTCACAATACTTAAAGATTTGTTCAGTACTATTACTTCTTGGTAACTTTTGAACATCGGTAAAAAACTATTCTCCCTGAAGGTGCTTAAAGTACTACCGTATTTGGAATCACGTCTAGGATTTGCAGAAAACTTAATTTCAAGAATTAATGAAAGCTAAATTAATTTTGACAAAATACCTTAAGATTGTCAAAAAAATATTAAGTCCCACAATTTTGTAATATGTGAACTATAAAAAAAAAAAACGTTTAGTGATGTATTATCTACATTATTTGTACTCGTTTGTTAGTTTTGCATTTAGTTTATGACTTTTTTAAGGCGTATCATACTCATTATTAAGGAAAGAGTAAAGGTTTAAATAAAAAACTACGTTTTTACCTGACATGTATTTGTATTTTTCCATGTACGTTGGCAAGGCGGTCTTGGCACATTGTCATCTCTCGTTGTTGTGTATTTAGTATACTTGTTGTTTCTAGTATACTTTTTTACGTCGTACTTATTTATATATTGCATTGTCATGTCAAAATCATTGAATTATTTTTAAACAATTTAACCGTTTAATTTATTACATGAAAGATACGTGAATAATTCCGATCTGTAAATGTTAACAGTATTAGATAATCCAATTTGGTTTGTCGAGTAAGAAGCAAATATTTTTAAAGAATTATTTATTTTACACGTACTTTGACTCTTGACATTTTTGAAACACGTACCATTAATATCAAAATTTGTTTTAAATATTTTCATATATCAAAGATGATATTTTCTTAATTATAACTTTGATTACTTCAAATAAAAATGTAGTAATTAATTATAAAACTTATTTATCAATTGTTTTCTGTAAAAATCAATAATCCCTCTCTCAAGCCTCAACTCCTCTCTCTGTTAACCAATATAAATGCAATATAAAACTGATTACATACTTTAAAGATCACTTATATAATTTACCTAAATAACTATTATATACATTTTCACAAGGTAAAGTTCATAGAAAAGTTTGGGAAGTAGTTTGTATTTATTTAATAGTTGCTAGGAAAATATAAATTATTATAAAATTTCCTGTGCCTAAACTTTGCAACCCAAATTGTGTAAGTAAAAAACAATAAATTAAAAGTGACTAGTAAATTAAAAATAAAAAAAACAAATTTGCAATTTTGTCCAAAAGGTTCTCCGAGTTTCTTGTAATTTATCTTGAACACTTTTAGTTTATTATTGAAAATTAGCTGTTTTACATTATTAATCATTGTTCTTTTATTAGTTCGAACAATATTTTAGATTTAATCTTTTAGTTTTAACCGATGCAGCAGACTATGACGACTAATTTAGGTTTCGCCTAAATAAGGTATCTTGAAATAAACGTTTTGATTTCAACCCGTATCTTAGAAACATTATTCAAATTTAAAATTTAGATTAAATATGTCATAACTTTCAGTATAATCTTACGTACGATATGTATATTTACTATTTAAGTAAGGTATCCTACGTTGTAATACGACTACTTAGAATAAGCATAAACTTTACGTCCAAAAAAATTTTAGACAACGTATAAGTACGCAATTTGCAATTCCAACGGGCTTAACATCGTAGTAGATAAATACAACACAGCTATCGGACTCCAGAGAAGTTAAAGTAAACCACGTAGTTACTTTTCTAAGTGGAAACTATTTGCAAACCTTATTTCTCGTACTTTATATAGCAAAGGTAAATATAAGACGTATACTTCAAAGTTACGACTTTTTGTTTCAACAAATTAAAAACGATGGTTTGCCTGAAATGAATTGATAGTTAGGATCTTTTGCATTAATTTGTTTGAATTAATACGATTTTCAGTATAGTCACACCCTGTATTTATAGATCTAGGTCGTTGCCTCGAATAGACTGTTCCGATTGTCATTAAAACATAGGAGGAAAAAGAAATGAGAGTGGAATTAAGTTGAGAATTTTCGACGCCGGAGAGACTTTTGTATTCCCAAAGCCGAAGTCATAAACTGGTGAACATAAAACTACGTAGAGCCGTTACAATTCCAAAATAACCGGTGTTGAGTGTTGTGAGTTTATTTGAGTTTATTTGCATTAGGAAAATCGTAGTATGAGTAATGTGTTAATACTGTATATGATTTTTGTATTCCTCTCCGAGTTAAAATACAATAAACTTAATATATATCTCTGTTTCGTTTTTCGAACCCGAAGTGACTGCCGGAACTGTCGTAACTGTTTTGTTACCTGAAGCAATGCTAAGTACCCCGTAATTAACTTTTTTTTTATTTATAATTATTCCATAAGTATTAACATTTTTAAAAAGATGCTATTTAATTATGATTGGTGCCTGAAACGCTATAGATTATTTCACAATAACCCTTGTATAATTCACCATTTGGTACGAAATAATATATACATATGGCACTTTAGATTCGTGGTTATTTCTGATTTATTTTTCAGTTTAGCGTTGTTACCTCAGCCATTAAGGATCTCTTTGATTACTCGAAGCAATCATCAGGGAATGTAATGCTCTTGGATATCTCCCTAGGTTTACCCCTGGGATATTTAACCAAATGTAGTATTTGTTTTGTTGTGTGTTTAGTTTTCTATATTTCTGTTCTATTTGAACCTAGTAGTTTCTGGTTTATGGGTTTCTATAAATTTGTATGGCAATTACTTAAAATATTTGAAAGTAATTTGTCATGTTGTTATTTGTTATGTTTGCCCAGATGTTTTTCATTAACTACTTTTCGTGCCGGAATGTGATCTTTTGTTTTCCATGCTAGGTTTAGGAGTTGGTTGTGCTATTGCAATGATACAAATTTAGTTATGATAAGGGTGTATGATACCGTTAAGTCGTACTGATAAGTGTGTAACTTTCTTTAGAAAATTTGATTTTAAATTATCTGATATTGCTTTTTCTTTTGAGAAAAAATTTAATTAGAGTCAATTTCAGTTCTTTAATGTTGTGTCATAAAATATAGTAAGATATATAATATAATAAAAACAATAATACACAAATACAAAATATTTACAACATAATTTTTTTAACATAATTGGATAAAGAATATTAACTTTATTAATGCTGTTCAAACAGAAATCAAAATACTAAACTATTTTGAACTATTCACTTGAATATCTTTGACAAATAATTTCTGACACTCTACCACTTTATGCCAATGTAGAGGTACCGAATAAAAACCCCTATAATATAATACAAATCTATGCAAGGCCTTAAACTTGTATTTATAGTTTATGCCTCTTATGTTCTCCGGAATTCTGTTTTGGAACATTACACCCCTTACACAGATCATTGTTTGGCACGATATAATATCTAGACATATGACACCTTAGATTTGTTGATACTATATTACAAAATAGAAAGAAAGTAAACAAATTATAATATTCGTAATGTACAATACATTTTACTAAATGTTTTACATACACATTTTTCCGGCTTCCAATTCAAATGATCATTAATTTAAATACTCAGAAAGAATCATTTTTGACGGCCATTAAATTTTGAAAACAATATCCGTTGTTGAATTTTCCAATTTAAAGTCCTCTATTGGTAAAATTTAAGTTACAGATTTTTGCTTGAAACCCATTGTCAAATTAACATTCATATTAATTGAAGTATTTCTGATACCAACACTGACATAATCACCACAAAGCTAAAATAACCATATGCATATTGTTTATGCTTATCTCTAGATAAATAAGCATAAATTCATTTTATTTCAAATGAATTTGGAAGTATTTGTTAAGAAATTAAATTTATAGAAAGAAACGTTACAAAGATTCTGTAAACACCTTTGTTAAATACAAAGCTGATATACTTAAACATCCCATTAAAATTTATTCGTACATTTGTATTTTTACTCGAAGGTTTTTTAAAGTGAGATTTTTCGGAGCCTGAGTTAATTCTCTTCGAGAAACGGAAATTGTTGTCTGCTTTCTAGTCGCATACAACCTACAATTAGGAAGGTATTCATTAAACTGCAACACTTTGCCTAAGGGACTATCGCATCGTTAACATTGTGTTTTATACAATTACCGAGGTATTTTAGGATTTAATCATTTACTTAGCGGAAACCTACGTAACGTAGGATACAATGTATCGGTTTATTACTCATAATAAGCTTTGCAGGTGTTGCAACTAACAATCAAATCGTACTTTGATAGCATTAATTAAATATAATGGTACATACACATAAGTACTAACGTTCTACATCAACAAGCATTATTGTAACCAAATTCCTAGAATCTACAGTAATAGTGTGACGGTAAATGTGCCTATTTAAATGTTTCTGCGAAAATAGATTAGCAACAATAGTACCGAATTTAGATAGTGGTATTAAAAAATTTATTTGGAAAAAGCTGTTTAAAAACTGTAGGCCTATACTACAAAATATAAATAATGCAATACAAAAAGTCATATTTATTTTCATTAACTAACTAATCAATTAATTATTGCATACACTAACAGATACAATAAAAATATTTTAGCATAATTCAATTTTAATTTCAATTTACATAGTTACATGGTAGCTACAGCTAGAGGTTTGTGAAACAAATACACTAACTACAAACAGATGCACCTGGTGCATAATATTCCATGTACTTATTACTAGCTTTGTTTTTACACACATACAAATTTGTATATAATGGAAAAGTGGGTGAATTGAATTTCCTTCTGTAACTTCTCTAACATTATTTTAGGTTCATCCAATGTGATAGCAGACATTTTGCAACAATTGAGTGAATAAGAAATATGTACAGTGCTAGTGGCCAAATTAAAATGAGAATAAAAAAATAATAACTAGAAGCTCTCAATAAAAGTTATATTTAAGTTACGCAGATGTTCAGAAGAAACTGAACAATCACATGTTTCATGAATATTACATTCATTGCCATAACAACCGACTTTGTTAATTGTTGTTTTCCGACAAATTTAACACAAACTATGTCAAATTTCCAAACCCACAGTTGTAAAAGTATATAAATAGGTGGTTACTTCTCTGTTAAGAAGAAGAGAAGAATAAACAACGAGAAAATGTTATTTAACGAGATCATTTAGAACCTAACCATGATCTCGTCTAAACAGATATCCAAGACGGGCTTGGCAGTTACAGTTGTATTCATGAGATGACATCGTCGGGGTATTTTATAAAATACTTAGCTAAGCAAGCTCCCTTACCTAAATAGACTTTGTACTCTAGACACAGAAGAAGTTAAGGTAGAATTTTTTTAGATCAATCGCCAAAGTTTCAATTTTTTTATTACTTATAGTAAGTACTTTGAAAAATATTAACTATGTAGCTATTACCATTAAAAAGATATGTTTTGTCAAAAATATAATTAGACAGATAGTTGAATAAACAATTTTATACTTTTTTTTTAAATGCAATTGTGTCTTAGTTTTAACATGGGAATAACTTTGTAAAATTTATGTAAATACTCCTGTAGAGGTGACACACAACTTTAATATTTTAATTTAAATAATACTTATTCCAGTCCGTGTATTTTTGAATAATGTTTCAATTTAAAAATTGTAAAAATATATAAATGACAAAACAATTTAATACAAACAAAGGTTTTCATAATGCAATATGTTTGCACTAAGCAGTTGTGTTCAATAAATTACTACCTACGTTATAAACACCGCACGTGGTATTCGTTGCTTAGCAACCAAACAAAGGCAATACTTGGAATTATATTCTGCGTATGAAATATTTTGATAACAATGATGTACAATATTAAACTTGTGTTATAATATAAGAAGGATATGATGTTTGTGAAGTTAGTCTAAGTCGCACTGGTATTATTAAGATCTACTATAAATAAACAACAGTGACGAAACATTGACATTGAATCAAGGGAGCCTACTTGTGGTTTGATATAGACTTGAAATTTGGTATATTGTGTAACAGCACATATATTTATTGTATATCGGGGGCGGGGGGAATTTATATTATGTTGATATTATAAATTTACTACTTCAATTTGAATGTAAAATTAGTGATATGAAATTTTTTTCCCAGTTTATTTTTTTAATTTAATGTTGCCATACTGCCTTCTTTTCAGAGATGAATAAAATGAAACCGTGTTAATATAATTTGTTTAGTACTTTATCTGTAGAATTTAACAAATGTAAATCCTTAGATAAACTCACACTTTATAATATGTAGCTTTTTATTTGTTACTTTATCCACAGGTATAATGAACTTTGTACTATAAACAGTTGTGTTTCATAAGCTCCGTTCTAAAACACCTTAGTTTGCTTATCAAAGGAACGAGTTTAGTACATTAAATTATTTTCTATAAATACGATAGCTTTGAAACAAAGTTGTAGTGTATATGTATGATACTATTGGGGGAAATAGAGACATTTAAAAAACGTTTACTCCAATAAATAGTCTAGAAAAATGCCGTTTGCCAATTAATAAAAGTATCAGCAATTATTTGAAGATTTATAGACAATTTGATTTGAGACAAAGGAATATACTGTAGACAGTTATATGTCCTTATGTAAATTAAAAATAAGATTTTAGTAATTAGTAATAATTTTTGTAAATTCACAACAAAAACTCTTATTTAAATTAATATCTAACATGAATTTAATTAATTTAAAATGTCTTAGTAATTTATTATTGCACTCATATTTAATTATAATTCTTTTTTTCAACAAAGGTGTATTTCTAAATCACATTTTTACTTTACTATATACGCTAACATTAGTTGTCATATAGATTTTAAAATAATAGGAATGGTTTAGGCCAAAATTTATAAAATTTAAATACTAGATAATATCTTATTTTAAAACAGTAGTCCATTTAAACGACAATGATAGGTCCAATGTATGTACACGACTATGTTATAATGTTGTTTGGGTTGCCATATTGATTACGACTAAGCAATTCCCTGGCTTTGGTACCTTATTGCCTATATAGCTAGGAATTGCATGCATGCCACTTCAGAGGTGTTAGACTAAACAGCTGATTATATAACCATCTCTGAAAACTCACCAGAGTTAATGGTAACAACACTCTCTTTAAAATTATTTATCTGTAATAATTGTATGACTATATTTATTTCATAAATATTTGTATATTATGCTACTTTCCCAGCCAATGTATAAGCCATAACCTTTCTAGTAATATATAATATTATATAGGCTATAAGTGAACAGTTTTGACATAATTGTACTTAGCAATAGTGACCACTCTGCAAAGTTTTATGACTAATTATTTACAACTTTTTTTCTTTTACATTCATGTCAGTTTGTTTATGCCATTAGATGTTTAAACTGTATTTTAATACGATTAAATTTCTTGACTTAATTTTAAAAATAATATTTGCCTATTGCATTTCTGTGCTTCTCCATTTCAACGGATGATCCATTTGTTTTTCAGGCAAAGTTTTATTTAAAACTATTTAGCGGCCTAGATTTTATATTTATTTGTAGATTTCGTTATTTTCCATCACCAACTTGTAAGCCACAAACTTTCGAGTAATTTAAAATATATAGGGAGTAAGTACAGAGTTTTCACGCAATTATATTTACCAGTTTAAATCATACTAATCAATACGTAATACGTAGCAACAGTGACCATTCTGCAAAGTTGTACGACTAATTGTTTACTTAGTTTTCTGTATATTTAACCTTTAAACTTATCTTCGTTAGATGCTGTA
Source organism: Philaenus spumarius (assembly GCA_018207615.1). Lineage (NCBI taxonomy): Eukaryota > Metazoa > Arthropoda > Insecta > Hemiptera > Aphrophoridae > Philaenus > Philaenus spumarius. The sequence goes on along the minus strand of JAGFPH010013992.1, from coordinate 1,992 downwards.
ACAAACTGTATTTTAATACGGGTAAATTTATTTACATAATTTCTATTTAAACTACAATTATTGTATTTTCGCTACTTCACCACTTTAACAGTTGCTTCCATTGTTTTTCATGCAGCCAGAGGTCCAAATATTGATATAGGTTACATGCCAAACATTATACATTAATCATTAGATATAACGCGGAGGTTCTACTGTTTCCGTGTACTGTCATAATAATGGATAAATAATTGCCTCACTCAACTCACTGACAATACATTAACTTTAACCACTTAGTGTTTGTATATCATTGTTTATGGTGACATAACTTTATGTTAATTGTTGCATAGTGTTTAATATAACTTACTAATTACTGGTATAACAAATAAATAATACCAGAGGAGTCCCAAACGCTAATCCCTTATTGCATTCACAAATATATTAAAATCTTTCTTTTTACAGTTATTAACAAAGGCATAATTTATTATTAATCATAAATAAAATTGTGAATGGTGGTGATGATTAAATCAACGTATTATATTCATGATGTAAAATGAGTTTTGTATAATAACTATTGTTCGGAACACTTGGACTCTTTGCTTCGCTCTTAGTGTCCGGTGTATTGGTCCTAACATACGAGATAAACATTGATTAACCCTAATAATTAACATTCATATTCTGAGTTTTATTATTCGGCAAAAAATAGGAAATACAAATTTATTAGGTAATATTTGGGATTGAAAAGGCAAAAGGTTTACATTTGGTAGTTTTTTTTTAGTTACATAAAGTAAAATATCAACTTGTGTATAAAATCCAGAGACTGTTTTGTATGCATAATATTGCTATAACACAGTTGGTGAGTGACCACATGGTTATGTATACGGTATAAGTACTATTAAAAAGTGCCACCACGACTTAGGCCTACTCTCAAACAAATACCCAACATAAAAATTCAAACTAAACGTTTTCAAAGTATTGAGAAATGTCCTATACTAGCTGGCCCGATCAGGCTTTGCACGAATGGACAAATCAAAGTTATATGTATATTAACAAAAAAGAATACATCAATAATTATACTATGTATTTCTTATGGGGATTTTTAAAAACTATGCCCCACAAAACCCCCTAAAATTCATAATTTTTGGAAAACCTTTCATAGCGAGTAGCTAGGGCCCTAGAGATAGCGACATACCAAATTTAATTCCAATCCGTACAGTGTTTTTGAGATTTCGTTATGAGTGAGTCAGTGAGTGGAATATGGATGAAATAGATTGAAATTTAGAGTTATTAAAGTATACAGCTGATTATTAAAAAAGAAAATTAAATTCTTTAATCAGCAGAGTTTAATTAACTTTAATTGTAAACATATTGCTCATAGAAAATTACCTTCATTTTAAACGATTTAAATTCAGCTAGTTTTTTCATAAACTTTATACCAACTTTAATTTACTTTATATTAACTTTATACCAACGTAGTTCTCTTTTATACACTGTAAGCATTGATGTCATCTCTAGCAATTGCAATATCTAAAAAAAAAATTAAGAAAAAACTAAGTAAAATTTGTATTATTTACAATAAGCTATTTCTTATATTTTAATACCTCAGATTGTTTATATTGGTAACATGCTTATTACCAAAATCTTAAAACTGATACAAAAATGATTTATTTAATACAACATTTCCGTGCTTATATATAAGTAATAATGACACACTTAGCCAGAGAGATTGAAATGTTATACTTATACTCAATTTATCTTCAACAAAAGTATTTTGTACTTGTAAACTTATTAAAACTTGAAATATTTAAATTAGTTTTAAATTTAATAACTTTTAGATCACCAGTCACATTGATTGACAGGTTAATGCAGATAACGTCAAGAGCAAAAGTCTTCTACTGTGGAAGTTTTATTGTATTTAAAATTTTTAAGGTTCTGACAATTTTTCAAGGACAGATTGGTCGAATCTTACTTACTTTACAGTACTATAAAAATAGCTTACAGATGATGGTCTGAATG
>JAGFPH010013991.1:1982-24868 GCA_018207615.1 Philaenus spumarius | reverse complement strand
GTGTCTATTTGGTGATTTTGAGAAGCACTTTTTGTTATTACTGAACAGACTTAAACCTTGTGATTTCAAAGTTTGTTAGAAATGGTTTCTTGGGTAAATGGAAGATAAGATTATGTAATGTAGAAATAAAAAATGTGTGCTTGTACTCAAGTGTTACAAGTTATACTTCTTTAGTGCAATTAAATAAATAAAATTAACTGTAGAAAAATTTTCACTGTCGATAAATTATATATACTAAAATGGCATGCAAAAGATACATCATCACATCAATTAAACATCTATCAATAACCATCTAAAAATTAAATTATAAACAACAGGAGTGAAAACATTTTTCTATCACCGTTTCATAAAAGTTTGGATCCTCAAAATAGATTTCCAGTCAAGGATGTAAAAACATTTTAGGTGCAATAAAACATTTTTTTTAATAACAACATTAAAAAAAAAACATCTATAACATTATTTGGACAATATATTATGTTCAGGTAACAACTAATATACCGTGAATTTACAACACGACCTAGCGGAAAAGAAACAACTTTCAACTGATATGGAATAAAGTAGATCGCGTAGCGTGGAATATCAGTCATTCACTAATAGATAAAGACGTGAAATCCAACTATCTGTCAAATGATTAACTCTTTTACTTACCTGAGGTGCCAGCTTCTCAAATTCCATAACCCAATTAGGCAACGTCGACAATGGAGCTATTATTAAGAAAGGTCCCAATACATTCTTCTCAATCATATGGCAGATCAACGCTATAACTTGAATAGTTTTACCCAATCCCATTTCATCTGCTAAAATTCCGTTTACTCCATTCTCGTACAGGACCTGAAAACAAATTTTTAGCCCGTTTATTGAATATAACCATACAGCATCCGACTTAATTGATCTTGGAAATTAATTACTGCCTTCGCATTGTTTTTTTTGGATGTTGATCCTATCAAACTAATGGATGCTGATTCACTGTTACCCTTTGTTCAATAATATTGAGTTCAGTTATACAATTCGATAGAAAATTAAACAGAATACAATAGTTAACTCTTGATGTTTTTTAATAAAAATTTTCTCTTTTATATTTATTGATTTAAAATTTTTAGTTTTTTATTTATTTTGATTTAAAATTTTAAGTTTTTTAGTAACTATACACTCCAGATGCGTTTTATTTTTACACTGTTCCACACATGTTCAATAGGGTTGAGGTCTGGATTCTTGGGTGGCCAATCGATTGAACTTATGCCGACCTCCATAAGGTAACCACGTACAGCGGCTGCAGTATGTGGTCGAGCATTATCATGCATCAGTTTGAAATTTGGCCCCACAAACGGAACAACATGATCTTGCAGTATATCTTCCACATACCTTTGTGCCGTCAGAGCCGGTCTACGAAGTACCACGAGTTCTGTACGAGCATCGTACTGTATACCACCCCAGAACATCACCGAGCCTCCACCAAAAGGCACCCTGGGAGCAGGCTTGTGCAAATCTTTCGTAACGCCTTCTCCATACACTTTCGCACCCATCTGGTGAAGCTAGCCTTACTCTAGTCTCATCTGAGAAGAGAACATTCTTCCAATCATCCACAGTCCAATGGATATGATTCCGGGCAAATCTAAGCCTCAAAGCACGTTGACAAGCAGTGAGAAGAGGACCTGTAGCAGGCCGTCTACTGCTCAAATAAACTTCTAAGAGACGTCTACGGATGATACGGCTCGAAATATTCACATTGCGCAACTGCCTGATCAAACCTTGTAGCTGCGTACTGGTAACCGTCCTCCTGCGAAATGCGCTTAATGTTAGAAAACGATCATCATTTCTGTCAATTACTCTTGGCCTGCCTTGATCTGGTCTTCTGTCATCTCGTCCAGTCTCTTGAAACCGCCTAACAGCTCTTCCGATTCAGGAACGGTGTACTCCGAAAATTCTAGCCACTTCGCTATACGAACACCCTTGTCGAACCAAAATTCTAGCTCTGACCGTCTCAACAGTAGTTAAACGACAGTCTCCATAGTAATTTTTTTAAACAATTAATTCAATTATTCTTACTAAATAAAAATGCACTGCATCGCTCAAATCACTTCAAAATACTGAGAAATTACCTTTGGTCAAAACTCTAAAGAGGGACAGGATTTGGACTTTTAACTGAAGATAAGATAAGAAAGGAGAAAGAGATCAGATAATAAACATTTTGCTATAGCATTAAGTGTATTTTTGTATATTTAAAGCAATATATTTTAGTAAACAAGTCATTGTCAGTCCTGCGTTTCATTGACAGAACGTTTTGTTTGTGTTGCAAAACTTTAGTCCAGTAGTGTATAAACAGTGATAGTGTTTTCATACAAAAAGAGTGGCAAAAGAATTAAAATTAAAATAAATAATAATAATAATATGTTCTTCAATTTAAAATGAGTAAAGATATATTAAACATTCACATGTGTCATAACATCGAATGTAGATTGAATAAGTTATTAAATTGACTTCTGTGCAGGACAGGAAGTATGTTTCTTGAAATAGCTCTTCCTTTCTTCTCACTTTGTCAAGTAATGGTGAAGGACGTGTCTGAGATGCAGTTGAATGTTTTAAGTAGATATCAGAAGATATCTATGAAATCGTTGAGTTGTGGAGTGTAAAAATGGTAGTGGTTTGTCGATGGACGTTGTACGAAGTTGAAATTGTCTTGAATATAAAGTGATTTTAAAAGAAATGGGGTGTTGAGGATTGGCACATGTGCTGGTATTGTGAGGCTACAAAAACAGTTAACGTGAATAAAATGGTGAAATAGTTGAGATACACGAGAAACGCAAGTATTGTTAAATTCTGCAAGATAGGGCTTAAGAACAGAACTATAACAATAGAATAACTTTTTTATCTGCCTGTAGCTGTAAATATTTTTTATAATTGGTAAATTGACAAATTGCGTCTATATTGAGCTCATTTTTTTAGTATTTTTGATGATTTTTGTGTTGCATATTTTGATTTTAAATGTACATGATTCTTATTAATATGTGTTAAAGTCAATTTTTATTGTTTGCCAGCAATGCCTTAAAATTCATTTCTATATCATGACACCACTTATACATAAGTACTACCTCAGTTAAACGTACCACCCTTTGTAAGTAAATGTAGATTAAGTTGATTAATAAATAGACTAGGCTAAAAGCGATGACATCATTCTTCAGAATGAACATATGTGACCTAGTGAGATGAAATGTAGGTCAGTAGTAAATAGGCATGTAAACAAACAGGAATAAGGTTAAAGTTTTGACATTGTGAAAATTTTTAAAGGTAAGTGTTGTGATTGATGGTAATGAAAATAGTTTTAAAACCAAATGCCAAAATCTCATTGTTTTTAGTAATTATTGAATTTTTTTTATTGTTATAACTTTCAAAATTACGTCTCCTCAAATTTTTTTTATATTTAAATAACATATATTTTTTATTGTAACCGCAGAACGTTGCACGTATTAAAACATTAACTTACTGCATTAAAAAACATACAACAGTTTTAAAGTGCCAACACTGGAACAGTGGGGGCAGGGGCAACTGTCTGATCACAACTACGTAAATGTCTCGCCAGGCTATTCGTTGGAGTGGTTTATCCCGTGCTTTTGTATTGTCCGAACACTTACCCCGCAAGGTCATGGGTTTAGTTACACACAGCATACAACTGACACCGCATAGTGTGTGAATTGTTCCTTAGGAGGGGTTAGCAGTGTTGCTATAGTGGAGCCCCCCCTCTACTGACATTGATGAGAGCAGCCAGAGATTACATTTTAATTGTGAAAAAAATACGTAGTTTGTTTATTCTGCGCTTTGATTCTGAGAAGGGAGAAAATAACAGAAGTTTATAATAACATAAAAGATAACGATTTGACCGGACCTAAAAAAAATTACGCTATGTCCAAGTTGACGCATTAGGCGAGGCCGTTAAAACCAAGTTCAACTGTATTATATGTTAGGTACATATTTTTGTATGGTTTTATCATTGGCAATAGAAAAATAATCAGTTATAATTATAACTAAACACTTCAGTAACAAAGTTTTAATTATTTTTAGAACAGTAATTGGACCACAGAATTTTTCAATCAGCGCAATGGTTGTCGAGTTACAAGCATGGTCGAGTTTATGTGCTATTGAGAAGTAAAAATTGATGTTCTTTATATTTTAGGAAATTCAAGAACAGATCACTTTGCAACTCATAAAACAATGTTATTTGTTTTTAAACTGAAGATGCATCTTTTTACTTTTAAGTCTGTGTTGGAATAGAACTATATGAATAAAACCATGATTAATAATTACCTTCATCCATTCCAAGCCTTCCAATTGGTACAAACGCAATACTCCGCCTTCAAATAATAAAGGTTGTGCATCGGACACTTCAAACCCCATTGAAGTAACATGAGTTCCCATCTGTACATCACACTTGGCCTTCAATATGTCATCAGCATCTTCCTCCTCGACTCTGATATTCTTTATATCCTGAAAACAAAAATTATTATGTTTGTTTAACAGTTTCTAGACTTCATGTTTCAACTTTCATATACAGTTCAGTTATAAAATCCCTCCCCCTTTATTTAATTTTGTATGGATTTAAATAGAGCCAAATCGTCTTAGGACTGTTACTTAACTTCTTTTATAATAGTTTGAAATTTTGCCCCTCTAGGTAATTGAGAATTGGGAGATACTAAAAATTTGTTTATGGGAACTCACACCACATGGCATGACAAATTAAAGGGTATAAAAAGACAAAATTAGTAGCGCTCGTTAAAAATTTGTTTGTACAACCCTAACCAAAATTGATGAAGTTCTTAAATTCTGTTGGTATTAGAAAATCTCATTTTCCAAGTAACAGTTTAACAACTGGTTTTACGATTCGCAAAACCTCTACCGTTTATTATACATATCGATCAAATGAATGGCCCTTCGAAGTGAACAAGAGGAATTGAACCGATTCTTTAAATATAATTGAATTTTGAATCAGATGTGTAACAGTGGTAGACACCTTGACGGACTTAAAAAGCTACAACTCACTTCTTTATTTATGTAATCAGTTATTTTAGATTTTTCTTCGCGTCTTCTTTTACTCGGTTTCGGATTAGATGAAGAATTTGCAGTTCTATTTTTAATTTCCTTTAAGTGTCTCGACTCTGTTGCAGCACGTCTCTCTTCTTGTTTCTTTTTCAGTTCATTCCTACAAGTGAAAATAAATATTAATAAAAAGCATATTGTAACAGATATTTAGATAATGAGTTTCATAATAGGCTTCTTTACAGCGCTAAGTAAATAAATAAATATACTTAATACAAATTTAGCAATACTTAGTAAATATCGATATTTCCGATATTACATCGATATTATCGCAATATCGGAAGAATAATGTCAATATTGGATTTCGATATTTTTTTGTCTACACTGTAGCAATTACGTTCTTTTGTACAACAGAATTGCAACCCCTAAAAATAAGAGCACAAGGCACTTACTTAACCTACACAATCACAAAATGTTTTTTAGTTTCTAAACATATATCTATGTTTGTATTTAACATACCTAAATATGAACTTAAAACACGATAGATCATAGAGTTTACCTACTGTCTAGAACAGTGGTCGCCAAATGGCGGGCCGCGGTCCGTGTCCGGACCGCCACCTAATTGTTAATTGTTGGCGAGTTTGTATCTTTCTACATTTCTTGAAGCTATAATCACCATAACTTTTAGTACATTTAAACTTTTTTTTACTTAAAACAGTCGTCACCACTGATCATACAACATGCTGTTTATAAGTATAAAAAATTTGAAACTAAATCATAGTATGATAGTTAATTGAAACGTCACGCCGTGCGAGATGGTTACAGTACGCCATTTTCTTAAAGCTTCTTCCCCTCAATCACTAATTATTGGACTCGCCGGTCGCCTCGTCGCCAGGCCGCAGACAGCACTGTCATCGGTGTGCTCACCACTCACAAAGTGCTTTTAGTTCGCTGTTCAACCTGTTGTGTGTTAGTCCTTCAAGGAATTACTAGTGCGAATCAGAGGATTTTTAGCTATTTTTCAAATGTTTTTCATTTGTGAGAAGTAGTTTAACTTTTAAAATTGATTGTATTATTACTTACAATTGATAACAAAAAGTAGACAGTGAAAATAGGCAGTTTTTACCAGAGTGGACAGATCAATATTTGTTTATAATTCCAAACAAAACTGGAGCTGTGCCAGTGTGTTTGATATGTCAACAAACTGTATCTGTTGTTAAAAGTTCTAATGTTAAATGACACTTTGAGACTAAACACAGACCTTTTGATAAAAAATACCCAAAAGGTAGCGGCCTTCGAAAGTCCAGAGTTGAACCACTTAGCTTCTACCCAAATATTAAATCGAACAATGAGTGCCCAAGAAAAATGTGCAGAGACTTCTTTAAGTGTTTCGTGGACTCTTGCAAAACATATGAAACCTTTTACTGATTCAGACACAGTCAAGGAATGCATGATTGAGTCAGGAAACGTATTATTTGAGAATAAACAAGATGTAGTTGACACTATTCGACGCATTCCGCTTTCTGCATCCACAAGCACAAGAAACACTGAAGTTTTAGCAGAAGAAAGTTGTAAAAGCTTAAAGCAAGTTTTAGCGGCTACAGACAGATACAGTTTAGCATTGGACGAATCATGTGACATTACCGATACAGCTCAATTGATTTTTTCGTGCAATTTTTGGACAGTGATAAAGAACAGTTAGTAGAAGAATTGTTAACAACTTTACCAATATCAGGACAAACTCGAGGAGAGGACTTGTACAGAATTTTAATGGAGTATTTTGAGAAAGCTGAGTTGGATTTTTTTTTAAATAATATCAGCGACAACAGATGGTGCTAGTGCGATGGTCGAAAAAACAAAGTCTTGGTAAATCGAATGAAAAAAAGATCCTAAATTTAAAGGAAATCTGCTAGCCTACCACTGCATTATGATCCATCAAAGTGTGTTGTGTTGCAAACTGAATCCTGCTCTTGAAATTAAAATGCAAACTGTAGTTAAGATCATTAACTTCAAACGAGCAAAGTCTTCACTTAGGCACCGTGAGCTCAAGTCACTTCTTGAGGAAACTGAAGCACACTTTGACGATTTGTTACTTCACAACAATATAAGGTGGCTGAACAAAGGGTTTGTTTTTCAACGTTTTTTTGCAATTATAGAGGACATAAAAGTATTTCTATCAGAGTGTAGTGAAGAAGCTGCAAAGGAACATTTGGGGTTCCTGCTTGACACAGAAGACACCATTCCGAAAATAGCTTTCCTGACAGATGTCTTCAGACATTTCAATTTTTTAAATAAAAAAATGCAAGGGAAATTACTACTTGTGTGTGAACTTTTGTCAGAAATTCGAAGCTTTACAAAAAAGATTGCTCTGTAGTGTGGTGACATCAGCAACAAACGTTTGTACTTTCCCCGCCTCAAGTCAGTTTGTGATAGCAACGATGCCATTGACATCGGACAGTTTGTCAACTTCTTAAATGGCCTTAAATCTGAGTTTGAAGCTCGATTTACTGACTTTGACAAAATAGGGAATGTTGTTCAAGTGTTAAACAACTGTTTCTCTCTGAAGCCTAATGGTGAGTGGACCAATGACGCAGCAATGGTTTTCAACTCCAACAAAGCAGCCCTGCAAATAGAAATAATAGACTTCCAGGAAGCCATTGCTTTGCAGGATCAGTTCAGACAGGTGCCGAAAGAACTTTCATGTGAGCTGTTCTGGGTAAAGTACATATGAGCAGTGAAAAATATCCTGAACTGAAAAACTTGGCCATCAAACTGTGTATGATGTTTGGATCAACGTACACGTGTGAGTCTGCATTTTCAAGGATGAACTTCATCAAGAATAAATACAGATCCCACCTTAGCGGCAGCCATCTCAACAACTTAATGAGAATCAGCTGCACAGGTTTAACTCCGAACTTCAAAGAGATAGTTCAAAATAAAAAATGTAATTTCTCTAACTGAATTAAGTCACATTTGTAATCTTTTTTTTTTTTTTTTTGTTTATATAAAACACAGACCTTAATATTCTTGAGATAAGTTTGATGTACAATTCGTGTTTTGGGTGATATACATTATAAAATTAAATGCCTTTTTATTTGTAATGTTTAAGTTTTTTTATATCCTGCCCTAGTTTTATATACGAGTGAAAATATTTTAAAATAAACAAACAAAATATGTGAAATACATGTAATGTGTAAAATTACTGGAAAACAGGACCTGTAACAGGACCTATGTTCCTACTTAAAGTACACCTGATTTGGAACTAAAGTTAGTTGTAGTTAGAAACTGCTGTACTTTCAACGCCAAAATAAAAGTTCTAAAACTGAAAATCCAAAATGTTTATAATTCCTGTGATTAAAATTCAAATCAGCAATTTTTGCAGCTGAAAATAGGGGGTAAAAACTTGACCGGCCCGTGGCAGTCTTATACAAATTTGAAATGGACCTTCATGAAATTTAATTGGTGATCACTGAACATAAAGTAACTTATCATCTTGAACATAGAATTATCTCCCGTTAGTATTTAAGTTTGATGTGTAGTTTCAGAATAGAAGCAAAATATAACAAAGCCTCTGGTCATACATAAGTAAACAATTAAAAATATTTCTGAACTTAAACTGTATTATTAGAGTTTTTTTCTTTTTTCCTAATTTCTATAATATTTGATTTCCACGAAAATGATTGAGTTATTAGAGTTAGTTTGATGTAATTTCAGAATACAAGCAAAATACATAATAACCTCTGGTCAGATGTAAGTAAACAATTAGGCCTACCATATTATTATATTTTACACGTTAAAAAAAATCTATATCATTTGATACTGCCGATATCAATATTTTGTTTCGATAATATCGTGATATCGATATTAGAGCTTGATATCATATCAATATCGAATATCAGAAAGTTTCCAATATAGCAACAACCCTAGTCGAAGTAGTCTAGTTACAAAGTCGCAGACATGAAAACAGTAACTAATATAAATGCTGATCAGCTGGCATTTTAGCAATGAATTTTCCAGTGCTCAACATTCAAACAATAATCAGCTGATCCAAGCTTTTATAACATTTTTACTGCAGTTAAAAGAAATAAAATAACCTAAACATTAAAACAAAAGAATACTGGAAGAAATTTAATAATCGCATAAGTCATAAAGTAAATAAAGCCTAAAGTAGGTTAACCTAAAAAATAAGACTTCAACAAACCATTTTTAAAAAAATTTAGAACTTTTGGAATTTTCTATTAACTAAAACAAATTATCATTAACACTTACAAATTCTAAACACTTACAGGTACTCATCATTAAATCAACTAAACTCATCTTGTCAAAATAAATATAAGAGCAAACATGTACAAACAATACTTAGTATAAAATACAGTGAGCTCAAGCGCAATACGAAAAGCAAAAACTTAACACTACCAAAGCATAGACTAACATTAGGACAAAGAAGCTATGAATATTATGCAATTGAGTACTGTACTTTAATAAACTTCCGACTTCATTGAAGACTGGCAAAAGAAGTAGGAGTATTCTTAAGAAAAAATTTAAAGACTTAATTAGTAAATTTAATGAGATTCGGTAAATTGCAAGTGACTAAAAGTGAAAACTTAAGTACAACATAAAAAAGAAAACAAATTAAACTGTAAATTGTGTATTTGTATGAAGTATCTGTCTTAGTCATGTATAAGACCTCCTATGTACAGGCTACAAGCTACAAGCCTCCTAGGTCCTCAAAATGTAATTTGATGGAATTGGAATAAATATTATTATTATTATTACATGTTAAATTAAACTAGTTTCGTACAAAACAAGCTTAACTCTGATCATGAAATGTAATTAGTAATAATGTAGAATTTAAAAGAATTATATATTTATTAAATCAACTAAATAACGATCAGTGATGTGTGAAATAAAGGTTAAAATATATAACAGCGAAGTGTAAACATGTGATGTATGGTTGACAAGAAACAATATTGGGCATAATTGTATGTGACACGATCTATAACGGAAAGGTATGAGTGAAACGAAGTAAGCTTAAAAATTTGTATTTTAAATAAAACAATTCCGACGGCATACATTTAATCCAACACGTAGAAAATAGCAACCATTATGATATTCTCGGCAATCTGTTAAAGGCATATTATTAATTTAAAGTATTAAACTTACTCCAGGCAAACAGACTAACTAGATAGGACTAAACATGATTTGCAGGCAGTGTTTAATTTCCCAGTGTTCTTAGATCACTCTTTTAGACTCCCAAACTGATCCCATATAGACTTCACTCATCATCCCTCGCAGTGGTTCACGACAAAGAAAATGGACAGAGATTACAGTATTGTATAATCTGTTATTTTCACTGAAATTAAAATTGATTAGGACAGAGGCGCTTGGATTGGGGTAGGGCGGTGGAGGTGTAGTATCCTAGATCCTGATCATTACGCAATATGGTCAGGTGTTTGTGTGAATATCCGGAATTTTTAATATAATAGAGCGATACAAACCTAACCTAAAAACAGTGAATGTTGTTCAAAAAAATTTACCAATTCTAAATTTGCCAAGTAGGTTGTTATGATAATAGATATAAGTGCTTTCAAGAAATGTGTTGGTTCAGTATAATAAGCCTAACCTAAAATTGTGGTAAGCTTATGATCCAAATCAGATGTTTTATTTATAATATGTAACAACAGATGTTTCAATTATAATATTGTAAGCCTTTTTCATTATGTTTGTTTTTATTTTGTTAACCTACCAAAACAAACTGTTGGTTGTGAAGAATAATAAACTGATTCTAAATTTGCTAAGTTGGTTGCTATGGTAATGAATGTAAATGCATTCAACAAACATAATACTATGTTGCTCAGTTTTTGTTCCGAATCAGCTGTTTTGTCTGTTATAAGGATCGAGTGAACCCTCAAATGTTCACTATTTTTACGCTTTTTAATAAAAATTTTGCAAAAACCTTTCTTAGGGTGCGTCTCTATGACCTCAAAAGATAACACTTGCATATTTTCAAAAATTCGCCTAATATAGTAATTATAAATTAATCCAAAAGTGTTCCACAGCTTTTTTGTAGAGAAAAGTTCAAAGAATTCATATATCCCAGTAAAAAAATTATTGATGTAAAATTTACAAAGTTATTAGCTCAAGAAACAAAAAATGTTCAGTAATGAAAGAAAAAAGTTCAACTTTAGGCCTTCATAAAAAGTTGTTTTTTGTAATGTTTTTCAAAATGTAGAAAAATTTTGTAGTTTAGTTCTAAATAGAACTGTATAAAAATATTCATCAATTTCAAATTTCCTATTTTGAAAACGCCAGTTTTTATGTTCCTACAACAAGACTGTTAACAAAACTAGGCCTAGTTTTAGTAGTAATTTAGGAATACATGCTTTGCCCAAAATTTAAATATTATTATAACAAAGTGTAGAGAATAAATCAAAGAATTGAACTGTATAATTGTAAATCATTGTTTCATAAAAGTATTTGAATTAGCTTTACTTGAATCACAAAATGAGATCAAATAAATAAACCTCTCACACACGAATCCTATACGTGTTCCGTGTGAAAAACTGTAGAAAGTGCCACTTCGGGAGCGTGAGAAAGTCGAGTTTTGAATTTCCCATTTGTCAGCATTTCTCAGCACTGTAAGAACAAAACCGTTAGAGTAAATATGGTTTGCTTTACACCATACGAAAGCTTGAACTTTTGGTCTATAAATAGATAAAAACAAGTCTATTCAAATAATTTTAATTGTAAGCGATATCTCAATTGCAAAATGTGCTGTTTTATTGATTGAAATCTGTCCAATTGCAAGGGTTTACAGAAACCTTTATATTTTCGAAACTATAAAAGTAACATCTGATTGGAAGGCAGTTTTAGAAAATTCAAATCTTGACGAATCCAAAGGTATCTTTATATTATTGTCAAAATATATGTCGATCGATATTGAGCTTTAGAGAAGTGACAAAGTTGAACAATTTCTATGTGTTTTATTTGTGCGCTATTAGCTTTTCAGAAAACTACAATTTTAAAACGATGATTACATATGTAAATATACGTTTTAGAACAAATTTGTAAATACAAGTTTACCTCATTTACTTTCCAACGATTTTTGTTGTATTGTGATTGGATGATTTTTAGAGGGTAAAATATTCAATAAAAGTAGAGTTGTCACTTGAGTAGTGCGAGACCTAAGCCCAGTACGAGGGTTAACAATAGCGACTATAACAATAATCAGAAATAAAATCGTACCAGCCTTTGCATGCATGATCAACCCTTCAGATATTGGACTATACAGTGATCACGTGTTGTTGAGCAATGGTTTCTTCTTGAAATCATTGTCACTGTAGAGTTCATACATCAACGGCTTCTGAATGATTGGAATAATGTAGACAATCGCCATTCCGGTCCAGCCCTGGTTTGAATCCCTGGACTGGCATGCTACTGGAATAATGTGAACCGGCCATAAGTGCCATTATAGCTATCATTACAAATGTTAACTTACAATTTCTTTTCTTCCTGTAAAGTGCTCTCAATCTTCTTGACAAGGAAATTTGTATAGAACTGACTGCGGCTCAACAAGTGGTACAGCCGTTTCTGTTTATTTTCCTGTTCTTCTTCTTGTAAACGTTGCTAAAAACAAATGAAAAATGTTGAACGAAATCCCTTGATACAGTTAAATAAACATTAAAAAATTATGAGTTAACGATTCAAATTTTTAAAAATAAAAAGGAATAGCGAGGAAAAGGCTCTAATCTTGGCGTACCTAAGAAGGACAAAATCACACGTTTCCTGTCCTTCTCAGGTACTTCCACGGTTAGGTACCTTCCCTTGATTTTTCACCCCATCATCATAGCCTATATGCAAGTTATAAGTTGTTTCTGCATATTTTTAACCTCTAACGCAAACAGAGGGATGTTATAAGTTTAATGAGTATATCTATGTGTCTGTGGCATAGTAGCTCCCAAACAGATGAACCGATTTTGATTTAGTTTTTTATTTCTTTGAAAGGCGATTTGATCAAGAGTGTTCTTAGCTATGATTTAAGAAAATATATTGAGCCGTTAGGAGGTTTTAAAATTTTTAATTTATCTGGTATAGTTCTTAGTTGTTTGATAACGCTCGTCAGCTGTAGCAAATATATTGTTTTTTTTTTTTTATTAAATTTACCATTAAATTAACATTATCCAAGCACAGTGCATACATTATTTATACCGCATTGCAAAAATTTGTTGTATAGTTTTTTTACAAATCATTCCTCTTTAAATAATTTATAAAAAGTTATTTCTACTCAAAATTAAATGCGTAAGAAAGGAATTAAAGTTGTTACATTAAGTAATTGTTGAAATTTTTAAAATTTTACTGAAGTAGGGCCTACTCTTTAATTTTGAACAATAATAATTATAAGCTAAGTATGAATAATTTTTTTTTTAAACTCTTGTGTTGGATGTTCCTGGCATAACCGAAAAAATTGTTATCCGAAACGACAAATTGTTTTGGTTAACCTGTGTTTTACTGTATTAAAAGCGCAAATATGTAGAGCAAAAACTGTAAAACAAAAGACTTAAAATGTGAATTTATTTTTAGTATGTAAAACCATTGACTATGTAAGTATTACTAGACTTCCCGAGCCTTTAGTAATAGTTGATGCCGGGAAAAACGACGGCACAGCAAGGGCACCTATCGGCAGTAACCTGAAGCAAGACTTAAGGCATAGCAGTAGGCCAGCACTCCGTGGTGAAATCACAAACTAGTTCATTATCAGCTCGGGCAATTATTGTCGACTCACTAAGTTTCCTGTGGTTTATTTTACAACACAAGCTCTGATGCTGGCATTCGCTAGTCTTGTCCTAGATCAAACTTTACTGTTTTGACTTCGTTAAATCCGGAAAGTGCCTTTTTATACCTTTCTTCGTATTATAAAATTATATTTTGTTGTTTGTATTGCTTTCTTTTCAAATTGAATAGCCCCACGTTGCGGAGCCAATTATAAAATTATATATTTTCTGTTAATATGATTTTCTAAATCAGCCACAAGTTATGAAAGCAATTATAAAATAGAAAAGTTCAAAACTCTCTTTGCAAAGTTAGACAACTTCCAATGAAAATATTGAATAAGCTAGGCCTATTTTAAAGAAATCAATGACTAGGTCTTTGTTTTACAATATTCCTTTATTACATGCAAAAGTGTTGCTGGTTCTTTTAAAGTTCTGTAGGCAATGTTCAGATTTACTGGTTACAAATTTTATAATTTTATAGAGCACTTAAAATATATAATCACAAGAATTTGTTATATCCCAACTGGATCGAAATATTATAGTAAATTCGTATACTTTCCTATACTTCAAAACGTCGGATTGATTTTAAACTTTGCACACTTATCAAGGACCTATGGCAATGCAATATTAATAATGTTGGGTGTAGTAAGTGAGCACTGATCATGGTCCCCAGAACACAACGAGATTTCACCCCCTTCAAAACGTCTGATTGATTTTAAACTTTGCACACTTATCAAGGACCTATGGCAATGCAATATTAATAATGTTTGGTGTAGTAGGTGAGCACTGATCATGGTCCCCAGTACACGACGTGATTTTCACCAACTTCAAAAAGTCGGATTGATTTGAAACTTTGCACACTTATCAAGGACCGATGACAACGCAATATTAATTTTGTTGTGTGTAGTAAGTGAGCACTGATCATGGTCCCCAAACCAACCGTGACCAACCAAACAGATGCAACGATAGTATTCATAAGCGTATGTAACAAAGACGGAAAAAATGGGATATTAATTTTAAAATATGCCTTCAGTGTTGGTTAGTGTTTTTATAAAAGAATAGGCTATCATCTACAAGATAGTAGGGCTACTCTAAGTTACGACTAGTTTTTCCCAAAACATATTAAATCAATAGTAGGTCTACTGTCTATACCATTGGATGGCCAAAGAAGTATAACTTCCACCGTCTGGTGCGACGCAGACCCAAATTTTTTTTGTTAATGGTATTGAAGTATCACTGGAGCAGATAATTATAGTTTCTGGGACATTTTAAATCCTATGGTTTAAAAGTTTGCATGAAGATAAATGAAATGTTAAATATTTATAATCTATGTAAATATATATAAGTCAAATACCACTCACTGACTCACTCACCACGTTTTCTCAAAAACTACTGAACGGATTGCAATGAAATTTGGTATATAGCTTCCTCTAGGGCCGTAGGTGCTCGCTAAGAAAGGTTTTCAAAAAATTCGAAATTTTAGGGGATGTTTGGGATGTTGGGATGAGCTAGAAACTTGAAATTTGGTATGTAGCTTCCTCTAGGGATGTAGTTGCTCACTAAGAAAGGTTTTTAAAAATTCAAAATTTTAGGGGGTTTTTGGTAAGATAAAAAATACAAAAAATTTCCATAAGAAATTTATAGATGAGCTAGAAACTTGAAATTTGTAGGGCCGTAGTTGCTCACTAAGAAAGGTTTTTAAAAAATTTACATTTTAGGGGTGTTTGGGGGGGTGTAGAAATTTCAAAGCCATAAAGATATTTCTATATGAGCTAGAAACTTGAAATTTGGAATGTAGCTTTCTCTAGGGCCGTAGGTGCTCGCTAAGAAAGGGTTAAACAAATTTGAAATTTTTAGGAGGGTTGGGGGGTGTCAAAGTTACTAAAAATTGCTATAAGAACGAATTGGAATGAAATTTGGTATGAGGCTTCCTCTAAGGCCATAGGTGCTCGCAACATAGCGACATGTAATTAAGTGAAAGTCAAACTTAGTAAAAACTTTCATGTTAGATAGTAGTTTACAGGAATAAAATTTTCAGTGCTTTCCTAAATAGAGCAGTCTTTTTTTTTCATGACCACAGTAGGATACGCACAGGTATTCAAGGAACACTTAAAAAGAATACAATTACGTGAAAAAGTTTGAAAATTCCAACCACCATGGGCAATGCGGTACGGGTCAGTTAGTATATTATACAGGGTGGCTGTAAAGTAACTTGCACCCCCTCTATCTCGGTTATTCGTTAAGATAGCTAAATGCGGTTTGCGGCAATATTCGTTACCGTGAATAATACAAATCAACTGTGTAACATGGAATATATAAAGTATGGATAGCTAACAAGAACTATCCATTTCTTACTTAAAATGTTTGCTCAAGGTTGTAACATCGTCTATCATCTACACAGTATATCTATTTATCTATACAATTAAAAAAAAATCTTGTGTAATTATATAAATGGTGTATGTTTGTCCTGCCATCAGGCAAATACTTCTGGACAAATTTATGTGAAATTTTGAAAACACACTTTTATAGTCAATAATTTTCTTTCTTGAATCTTTCAGTATATAACAATGTATATGGTATTATTATTATATATAAGGTTTTTATAAATGTTTTCCCTTAAAGGTGCGTACACACTTCCGCACCACTAACAGCGCGCCCAACGTTCGCCGCTCGACTATGGTTCGTTGAAATTGTTGATCCATAGGAAACCCACGAACATTCAGTCTTCATTCTGCCGTGAAGTTGTAACCATTTTAAAATTTGTATACACTTACATTTAGAACTAAATTACGAAACTTAAAAAAGAAAATAATAAATGTTTACTACTTTTTAGGTACGCCTAAATTTTACTGTTGGATTTTCCTGTTATCGGAAATGATTGCTTCCTGAGCTAATATTTTTTTAAATTTTACATCAACCAATTTTTTAGTTGCTTATATGGATTATTGGAGCATTTTCCTACAAAAAAGCTAATGAAAAATATTGAATTGGGATATGTACAAAATTACTACAGTTGACGAATTTTAAAAAAATGCTTGCAAAACTAAAAAATCCAGGTGAAATAACAAGGCTAGTTTCCAGGGTTAACTGATTTAATATTTACAATTAAATGAGATTTATATTAATATAGGCCTAACCCATTTCTGTAGCATAGCTTTGAGGTTAATGCTAATATATTTAGGCTTGATTTCGCAATTAAATTTCTCAGAAAAAAGTAAAAGTTGGCTGAAATTGATTGTGAAATATTCAATTGCTGTATAGGCCTTGCTAATTTCTAAAGCATAGTTTTAAGGTTAACAATCTTGCAACAATTTTTAATATATTTGAGTCATAACTTCCCATTCTACTCTTCAATTTGCTTTTCTCCCGTCGGTAAGAAAACAGCAAAGATATTTTTTTTACAGTAATTTGCATATATATCCAACTCCGCTGATATTTTTCGCCAAGCATCTAATTTCATATTTTTGATAAAAGGATAATTATTTAAAGGATTCCAAAGAATGGATTCGTTTCTATAGGATTCTATTAATTTAATTTGCTTCTGAGCAATCCATACTTAATCAATGAATACCGGTATATTGGAAAACAATAATCAAACGAGCGCTAAAAACGACATACCTTTAACGCTCTCGTCCAAATATGTTCGGCGAACAATCAAAGTGTTCTTTGAAAATACTGACAGGAGATGGATCGCAGCGCCCGCGCGTGCGACTCGTACAAATGTGACGAATTCAATGCGCACGAGCTGTGCGAGCGCCGTGCAGTGCGTAAGTGTGTACGTACCCCTTTATGTGTTATTAAGACCCCTGTAATTTGTTAAACCTTTGTTATTTAAAAAAGATGGTACATTTTATAAGTTCATCATGAAAAATAAATTATAAAACATATTTGAAACATACATAAATATGTTCCTTACCCACCACATCGTCTGATGCTGCCATCTGTTACAAGTGCTCTAAATTTTTTATTTTTCTCCAAAATGGACTCTTGGCCACGCCTCCGGGCTGTCTAGTTTCCTTTGAAATTTCCTGTAATCTTCTTTTGATTTTAGGAATAATAATCCTGTCTATGAAGAAATTGCGGTGATTCTCACAATCTGTTCCAACTTTCATCCATCTTTCATTCTTTTTAAAAATTTTCTGTTTTGATTTGAATTTAATCTTTCTTACAATTCTAATGGAATGAATGCGTTTGTCGAAAATTTTGTTAAATACGGACAATACTATGTGGGTTATTGTGCAGGTTTCATCATTTGTATTATTTATTAAATTGCCAGTTTTGAAAGATCGGTTGTCAATTAAAAGATTGTACTAAGATATTTATTTTTTCGTAGGCCTAGAAGATATACAAGAACAGCCAGGTCACCCAGGGATGTAGCCAAGGGGGTTTTTAGGGGTCCGGACCCCCCTTCAGTTCAGTTTTTTTATTTAAGCAAGAAATTTGATTTTAATTTGTACAAAACAATGAGATATGGAATATTAAGTATTGATGGACAAAGCAAGGACCAGCGACAATTGTTTTGTTTACGAACTTCACGTTCCTATAGTTTTTGTACTGCAAAACTGCAAGGCCAAACTTCCGCACTCGGTCATCCCCACATTCTCGGAAGTAATTATGTGGATCGCCTGTCCTTCTCCGTCTGACGTTGCGTCAATAAGTGATGAGTCAGAATCGGTTAAAGATTGCCTGTAGATGTTACAGTAGCAAGTACGGTCGGTGCGTTACTAAATAAGTAAATCTGTAAAACTTGTATTCATCAAGGTAAAAGTAATATTATTAACTACTAGCGAAAAAAGCCTCCCGAGGTCGGTTGAAAAATGTCCTAGGGAAAAATGAATCTCCAGAAATAGGTATCAATCATATCATATTTAAAATAAATAATAATTCCATCATTTTCTTTAGTTTAAAAGAAAACGCACTAAATTCAGAAATAGGTATCAATAGAGTTTGTGCAGTTATTTAAATAGTGCGCCACTATTTGAAGCAGAAAGACATCTCTGATTAAACCAAACTGTTTCCCTGCCCAATATACTGAACGCCCACGGCACCTAGCGGGTAGAGGACGTAACTCTAAAACAGCTGACATCGCATCACCGCATAACATTGCTAAGCGCAGGCGCAGATACCTGTAACTTATATAATCGTTCTTTAGTCAATCTCTTTGTTAATAATTAACCTTGAACTTTGACAGACCTTCGTTCAGCCACCGACATAAAGGACTTGAAAACCTCATGGCAACGTGAACTTTTGCCTAATGCGAAGTGATACGTGAACAAGTTATTTTTAAATCTAAAATAGTCTTTCGAAAGTGCGATAAATAAAAAAAAACCAGTAATGTCGCGAAAGTCATTCACGGAAGCCGAGTTTCGTTAGTTCACAAAACATGTGAATACGTTTAAACACCTTGACATCAATTGCCAGGTAACCATTTAAACCATTTCTTAATTATTTTACCATCTGAGTTGCTATATTAATTTGTACTGTTGTAAATTTGAACTATAATTATATATCTGCAGTTACAGAATAATTTTGTTAATCCATAAGTAAATTTAACCTATACAGCCATTTATTTTAACCCTATGATACAACCTATAAGCCTTCAGCAAATTTCAGTTTAAAATATAGTAGCCTTTTGTGCAATATAAAGGAGAAACATATCCTTCTGTTCCATTTTCTGTTATTAATTTTATAAAAACAATATGTTACCATACAGTTTCTTGCACGAACAAACATTCAGTTTCTTGCATCATATTACAATTCTGTTTTGCACATGATTTTTTGCACTTAACCTTTTGGTTCTGAAACTAAAATTATGTTGTATTTTGTTTCATAGTTTACAACTTATTCAACAATGACTCACAAAAACTGAATAAACTTAACTTTTGAAAATGTGTGCCTTCAAAAGAACTGTCAGTGTAAAAGTCCAAATTTGTGAAACATCAGTGACTATTAATGGATAATTATATATAATTTAAAATAGCAATTACCTGTTTTAAAAATCAGAATTAATGAAGGCTGTTTTATGACAAAAAAATACAAAAATAATTTGATAAAGGTTGTATGTAAATTTCGTTTAATTAAATAACTTGGATGGAACCGCTAGCAAATTTTTCGAACCACAATCCTCAAAGGATTTCATTCCAAAAAAAAACACCTTTTTTTTAAGAGAGACGTCTCTGAAAATTATTAAACGCCATTATTTTTATTATTTAATTTCACTTAGTATTAAGGTTGGCCAACAAAACAAGAGTTATCAATAAATCCATGGTGCTATGTATTTAATTTTGTAATGTTGTAAAAGTAATAAATTGTAATAAATCTTTTACTATAAATGGGGAGGGTTTTTCTAATTTTACTTCAGGGAAGGGATCTTTTAAATACAATCAAAATCAATATTGCAAATGTAAACTATTCTTAAATTTTCTTTTTAATTATAACTAAGGGCATATCAATTTGAAACTTTTATTTAAGGGCATATGAATTTTTGAATATCACTTTACAGTTAAATTAAATAAACAAAGTGTTCGTTATATGAATTGTATTTATTGTATTTCCTGTAAATAGCTAACTCAGGTGTTCAATATCAACTTTAAATAAGGTAAGGTTACAGATCTTTTGCTGTACTTGGTAAACCTTTAATTCTTATAGGATTGTATGTACCATCTTCGTCTTAGCCCAGCACGCATTCTAAATTGTTATCATAAATTCTTTAAAGGTGGTACAAGTTTTAAAATAAAACCTAACAAACTAAAAAGTCCTAATAAATAAACGATGAAATAAAAATGACAATTCTTATTTTTTTGATAATAATTAAATTTACTTTCATTTAAAACAAACCGCACGAAAATCGGTTGCATAGATTTCCAGAAATAGGTATCAATAGGGTTTTAATCTAGAACCAAAAAACCTCAAAAAGTGTCCTTATAAGAAGTATTAGGATGAAGTGCAAATGACTTTTCATAACTTTTTAATAATAATAACAATATTCTCTTTTTATTTCAAATAAACAGAACTAAAATGGGCCAGGTAGATCTTCGTAAATATGTAGTATAAGTGTTTTAATCTAGAACCAAAAAACCTCAAAAACTAAATTTATAACAATACCGATGAAATACAAATTACTTTTCATAACATTTTGATAATAAAACTAATATTCCCTTTTATTTTTAATAAACACCACTAAAATTGGTCAGATAGATCTCCAGAAATATGTATAAAATCAAAAGGGTTTTAACCTAAAACCACCAAAACTCAAAATGTGCCCTTATAAATGCACTGATGCAATAAAAATGACATTTAATAAAACCACCAAAATTCAAAAAGTGCCCTTATGAAATAAAATTGACATTTAATAATTTTTGTTTTAATATTTATGCAACATTTTCTTTCATTTAAAGCAAACCACATTAAAATCGTCCAGATAGATCTCCAGAAATATATATCAATAGGGTTTTAACCTAAAAACAAAAATTTTAAAAACAGGTATTCGTGGGTCTGCCGTAAGAAGTGAAAACATTTTAGGTTCATATAGTTAACTTTATTTTCGAGTTATTAAGAAGTATTTTTTTAATCAATGTATTAATGTTGTAATGAGATCTTAAATAATTGCGGAGAGGCGACAGAGCCTTAAATAAATGCGGGGATGCAACTATGTTTTCAATAATTGCGGAGATGCGACATACCCTTCAATATTTGCGGAGATGCGATGGAGCCTTAAATAAATGCGGGAATGCAACTGTGTCTTAAATAATTGCAGAGATGCAACAGAGCCTTAAATAGTTATAGGTATCCGATAGAGACTTAAATAATTTCGGGGATGCGACTGTGTCTTAAATAATTGCGGAAATGCGGCGTAGCCTTAAATATTTGCGGGGATGCAACAGAACCTTAAATAATTGCGGAGATGTGACGGAGCCTTAAAAAATGTTGTCTAAGTGCGATGACGATTACGGTGAAGCGAGTTCAATCAGTTTTCTCCATGCAAAAAGTGCCCAACCTAATGAAGTTTTCACTGGAAAAAAACTAAAATCATATAAAAAAATAGGGTTTTAACCTAAAAACAAAAAACTCAAAAGTGTAAAATAATCGAAAAAATAATATTTAATAATTTGTTAATAATGAGACTTTTTTCATTTAAAACCAACGACACGAAAATCGGACACGCAGAACTCCAGAAATATTTATCAATAAAAAACCTAAAATTAAAAAAAATCTAAAATTGACCTTATAAATATACTGATGAAATAAAAATGACATTTCTTAATTTTATCATAATAATGACAACATTTTCTTTTATTTAAATCAAACCGCATCATCGACCAGGTTGATCTCCAGAAACCGATATCAACCGGAAAAGGTTTTAAACTAAATCCGAAAAAACTCGAAAAATGCCCTCTTTTAAATATACCGATGAAATAAAATTGATATTCAATAATTTTTTAATAATAATGACAATATTTTCTGTCTTTAAAACAAACACCACTAAATTTGACCCGGCATATCTTCAAAAATAGCTATCAATAGGGTTTTAAGCTAAAACCAAAAAACTCAAAAAGTGCGCTTATAAACATAACAGTACCCAAGGAATAAAATTGACATTTCATATGTTTTAATAATAATGATAACATTTTCTGTCATTTTAAACAAACAGCACTAAAATCGGAACGGTAGATCTTTAGAAATAGCTATCAATAGGATTTTAATATAAAACCAAAAAAACCATAAAATAATGGGGTCGCCGGAATACTCCCCCCCCGGAAAACTACCCCCAACCCCCAAGCAGGTTCCTACATCATTTTGACGTCAGAGATCGGGGGGGGAGTTTTCCAGTCACGCACACTCAAGTTTCGATATAATTAGAATAAAAAAAAACTAGAGGACTAACCTAAACTGTTTAGTTACAGTATGTTGCCGATAACAGTATAATTGTAGGAACCTGCTTGGAGGGGTAGTTTTCCGGGGGGTAGTATTCCGGGGGGTAGTATTCCGGCGACCCGCTTTTGCTAGGGGGGGTAGTATTCCGGCGACCCGCTTTTGCTAGGGGGGGTAGTATTCCAGTCGCGGACACGGCTCCCATATTGGTTAGTT
>JAGFPH010013990.1:0-19022 GCA_018207615.1 Philaenus spumarius | reverse complement strand
CCATTTAGCAGACAAACAATTATCTCTCGCTTTAGAAGATAAGATAATTATTGTTGTACCAAGGACGTTCTACTGTTTCAACTGTTGATAAACCTTATCTTATACTTAAAATATTTGTATACTGTTACAGAATGCCAAGATGGCGGCAAGTGTTCTTCCTCATCTCAGAACTGCGCTTGTAAAGCTGGAGGATCAGAGTCCAAGAGCTGTAGCGGATGTAAATGTTCTTCCTCCGGTCAATGCTGCAAAAAGACATAACCTACAATACAAATTAGATCTTATTTTTATTTAAGATATATTATTTATTCCCTCGTTGTAAGCTTAGATATAATTTTGATAATAAAATTTAACCGTTTTATAATGTGCTTTGAGTTTTGTTTTTATTATTTTCCTTTATCGTTGACAACTCCTCAGTTGTCATTCACTAAGTACAGTTTTTTGTCTTGTCATTTACAAGTAATTTTTTTTTAAAAAGCTTAATTTTCATGTTTTGCATTAATTGAAAAAAATTAAAAAGATTATTCACATTATTGTTTCAATTATTTTTCTGATCAGCAGGTCTATTAATAAACATTTTAATAAATAAATAAACAAATAATAAACAGTTCATACACTAAGGATTTCTGAAAAAGCAAATTTAGGGAATAAAGTCTCCTCTAAATTGTATTGTAAAATCAAACAAAAACAAAATAAATAACAAAAGTAATATACAAACTCCTCTTCCTAGTGTGGAATTATTAAAAGGATGACGTTTTTATGTATGAACCAGATTCAAAATCTAAATAATATGTATGTTGATTAAAATAATAACAACATATTATTTAATTATTTCCCCCCCTGAACTATATTGTATAGGTTATATTATTATATTATATTATTATTAGAATATATATATTATATTCTACTAGTGATGATGACTCATTAGTAAATAGCCACTACATGGTTTGATTATCTTACCAACTAGTTTAGTAGACTGTTCTGTATTATTTTTATTTAAAAAAATGTTTTTAGGTGCCTAACATTTTTATTTATTTGAAAGAGAAGTAAAAAAATGTATCAATCAGCTAGGATATCCTTTTATCCAAGCTATACCTAACAGGGCATTAGAAATTACCAAAAGGTCTGGCCACTGCACTCTGTTTTACCTTTTGTTAAAAACTATTCTAGACAAAATTAAAAAAAAAAACGCACACCAACTCATTGTTTTTAGGCTCTATTGCATATAAAGAGAAATACTATTGCATACCATTTTTGTAGAGAATTTAACGTACTTTAAAAAGTTATAGAACAAACTAAGCTCTAAAGTGAAGGGTTTACGATATACATATTTTTAATTTGCTTCAAGTATAGCTAAGAATGGTTCGCACGCCATTCCGCATATTGGGAGTAAACAACCATATTTGCGGGATAAAAGTTCTCGTATTTGCAAAAAATCCAAGAAAACACAGTTTTTACACCCTCCACCCCTCCCACCCCCAAATCCGATGCTATTTCGGTGGAGACTTTTTACCACATTTATAGAGCAAAGGCTAATGAATAACTTCCAACTATCAGACCTATCCTTTTTTAATTACCCAGTTTGAGTATTTTTTGGTTTAATTTACCTGTAGAATTTTCGCCTAATCCGGTAGTTCGGATTTTTTAAAGTTGTCCTAGTTGTTTATGATGTTGGTTGGCTCAATGAGTATCCAAGTTTTCGACTTCGAGCACCAAACGCAACATTGTCAAATATTAAAAAAAAACGGGAAATTCTCGATCTTTCTTCAGTTTTGGCGATTTTAACATTGAACTACTAAAATATGAATTACTATTAGGCCTTGAATTACTATTTTTACGATAATAACTTCTTTGAACGTTTTAAAAGTAGTATATACTTTTGTTACATTGTTTGACCAGAACCGACTCGTATACCAATATACAATTTTGTATTGGTTTAAGGGAATTTCGACCAATACAATTGGTTTGTAGGGTCTATTTTCTTCGGGGGGAATAGCCCTTTCCCATATGCCAATGAATGCTGAAGAGGTATGAAAAAATCCACGCTCTACATTTTTTATATTTCTATTACTGTTTTTTGTGTTACATTATCGACGACTTACTTGTCTGGCCGTTTCAACACCCCTTCCCTTCCTCTCCATCCATGTTAAAAATTCCGAAAAGGGCGATATTTATCAAGTGATATTAATGTGCTCCTTTTACTTATTATGTGGGGATCTTATGAACGATTATTTTAATTTAAAATTTGTTTAATGCATGGGCGCCCATATGATTTTTTCTAGGGGGGGGGGGGGGGGTTAAAACGTTCACTGCTAAGGAAGCACATGTAAGCTTGACACTGAACACTATTAGAACGACCGACGCATAGTGCTTTGCAAGAAAGCTCTCGTATTGGGAGTATTTTCAATGCACAATGCAATGGATGCCCATGTATGTATGTGGATGCGCCCGCTTTAAAATATTAGTGATTATTGCGTAGAAAGGTTCAAAAATAAAAAATAAAGTAATTTCTACTCATTTACACTATAAATATAAAAAATAAAAGGTCAGCTCCTAGCATGGGAAATACGAAATTTGCGTACGGGTGAACGTGTTAAGGAATACCCTCTCCTCCTTCGGCAAAAGTAGTCCAGAGATATTTTTGACCTCCCCAAGAAAACTTTTAAAATTTGTAAAGCCAATTTGGCTGCTCAGGTGAAATATTAACCCACACAGCATTGAGTCTGTACCTTTACACTGTCAATCGATCAATGAATACACAAAGACCTATAACACTCCTAGAGGCCGCACTCCTAGGACCCAGCAGCTCATGCTTGAACTCTTGTAAAGAATAAGTATACTGTATGTAAAATCAAAATCAAACGGCACATAATATTTAAAACATATTTTATTGCTAATCTCTTTGAAGAAAAATACTTTACTACAATTAATAATATACATATTTTCATTTCCCTGGGGGATAGGGGGGGTGGGAGCGTGGCCCCCCCTTTTCCCATAAGTATGGAAGACCATGATATATACTACCTTTCAATCAAAAAAATTTAAATACTAGGTAAACAATTTAAAATCATTTAAATAAAGATACCGTATAAAGTTATTAAAGCAAGAAATTTTGTTTTATAAATACATGCTTTAGGTGCATATGATTTGCCTACTATGATTTTAATCATAACAACAAAGCATATGTAGCATTATAAAGCTAGTATTTGTGACATTTAATTTATTATGTTAGTAATTTTATTCCTTAGACTAGCTTAAGTGCAAAATATAAAATTTTAAGTTAGCTTTGTTTTAAAATTTTATTTTTTCTATTCTGTGTAGCCTTAATATCCTCTGTCTATTAGAGTGTGTACACCACCAAGGTGTACATAGATTAACAATAGATTCCTATAAAGGTGGTGTACTCGTTCTCCCAGTTACGACACAGAAGTCTTTTAGCCATTGTATCATTGTTTGAGAGATACAATGATTGATGATTTTGGATAAATCACTCTCATGGCCATGTCAGTGGCGGCTGGTGAATTATTACCTTGGGGGTTCAAATCTACCGAGGGAGGGGGGGTCCTGCAAATTTGTTTAGTACTAAACATAAGAATTTCTACTTCTACTTTTAGGCCTATTTTTACTAAAAAAATTTTGTTTTAATACATCTCTGAAAAGCGTGCAATGAGATAAAATCGGTTACAGTTTTCATGATAGATTGGCAGGCACCGATTTACCAATAGGCAGATTGGGCAATTGCCCAGGGCGGCAATTTCTGGGGGGCGGAAAATTTTTGAAGATTTTTTTATTATTTCCGGTGTATTGGTAAAAAAAACGGGTACGACACAACAAACTTGTTAACTTGCGTAGGCATTATTAAAAAAAAATTGGTTTTACACTTAAAAAATTAGAAATTCGCAAACTGGGACCTTTAAAATTATGTTCATGCATGTTTGCAGTTTGCACTAAATACGTAGTTATACAAAATTAATAGTATTTAAAAAAAATACAAGCCTACTATATTTTTTTTTTATCAACAGTACACACTGTTAATACCTAACACATTATTTTTACAACAGTAAATGGTATCAGCCCACCATTATTGGGGGAACACAACAATACTATTAAGAAATCACAATTATTTCAGTAATTTTTTGTGGGAGGGGACGGCTAGAAAAGGTTTTGCCCAGGGTGAAGCTTACCCTAAATCGGGGCCTGTAGATTGGGGTATATATATTAAAATTATAAATGGAAAATTGAGAACAATGTTATCTTACATAGTAGCCTATACTTTATTTATTAGTTTGTTTAAATTTTTAGTTATAAAGTGACTCATAAATAGGATGAAGAGACACAAATACCTGTACACTTTAATAGCACACTTTTCTTCAAGAGGTAAAGAAGAAAAGTTACCCTTATCAATGATGTAACTCTGTTCATTCTAAAAACTTTACCTTAACACAACGCTAATAACAACACTGAACTGCAATAATATTATTTAATAATATGTCCACACTAACACAAACTTAATCCATGAACTTCATACTTCATAGAATGCACAACTGACATAACCTATAAATCAAAGAAGTAAACAAACACCAACTACGTAAAGGAAAAAGTAGGCCTAAGCTTTTTTACATAGTAAAACAGTTAGTTGTGAACTGCAGCTTCGGCTATCTTCTGGAGTCGGCAGTCGCTGCATTTAGATTGCAGCGAAAAACAATGTTAAAATGGCAATTCCCACTGGTTCCCTGTACCCCCTCGCCTAAGCCAGGAGGCTCATTCTTTGAGTTGAACCAGGCAGCTGAAAACGATGTAGTAGAGCTGCGCATTGTAACACTCTGTCGTATTTTAACAACTTTTCACTTTATATTGTTAGATTTATGAACACAAGTACTAAATATTTATAGTTGTTAAAATATTATGTTATTAACGCAATTTGCTTGGGGGTTCACTGAACCAGTGAACTGCGGCGGAGAGCAGCTTCACAATCATCACAATTGTATAAAGTAAGCAGCCTCCATACAATATACCCACTTCCATAAGATGTTGACATCAAGGCCGTGTCACTTGGTACGTATGTCTGGCACTGCGCTACAAGCAGCAGGCCCATAATTTTCATCATCCATTGTAAATTGTAAGTGAATCATCTGGATTAGCATCTACTCCCATATTGAAAAATCTGAACCAAGAAAAATATGTAGAGTGCTTAAAATATCTGTATTATCAGTTTCACAATTACCATAATTAACAAGAGACCTAACATTAAATGCAAGACCATTAATAGTGCAGGTTTTAAGGCTACCTACAAATTGGTAGACTGTGGGATTGTAATGGGATCCACAGTTGTTCCGTATTGAACCAAACAAATTTTCAAAATGATCAAAAACAGTCTAAGGATAGAGTATTTCTTATGTCCACAACAGCATGACTACTCTAATAGTAATGTGCCAGCCATTCTGTGAATGTGGCCTCACAAGTACTTGTTTAGAATTGCCAGCTATCCACAATTTTTAATGTGTTCTTCGAAAACTGTAAGTGGGCACTCCCATCTTGGAGATACTTAGCTTTTTACCACCCTCAAAATTGCATGTGTTGCCATTAAATCAAAAAGTATAACAGACGTTTTTACAAATGTTGAAGTTGCCAGAGCCGATGATGATAGAGAACCTGTAACAAACATACCAATCAATTAGATATTTTTTTAAAACACGGAATTATATAATATAAACTATATTACAAAATCATACAATCATGACCTTAGCTTTACAAGCTACTTTACTTATTAGTGTATCTTCCTCATTACATAGTTACAAATATCAATACCTTAGTGCTGATTAAAAATTTTTGTAGAAGAATCATTTCAGAGAGTAACAATAGGATACAAATTAGAATGATGTGACACTTCGGCTTTAAATGAATAGGTGAAACTATTGACTAACCTTAAACTTAAATAAGGCTTTATTAAAGTTTGAGCATATATAAATAGTTCTTAATATAATGCATTAATTTACTAAAGTTAAAAAGACAATTAAAGTTAAAACACATTTACTAGATATAAGTGCATATTTTGTATTATATACTTCATTGATATAATGAAGAAACTAATCAACTTCCTAATATGCATTTGATTTCATAATAATAATGTTCCAGCTCATGCTAAATTCTGTGTTCTGAATAAAACCTTTGTTTGAATTGATCAAAATTTGTTAGTTCAAAATCCAATACTTTGGACTTTATGATAGACATCTTTAACTTAGTGTTTGTATCTTAATGTTATCATTGCTTATTGTCATTATAGTATATCATGCTTAATGACAATGAATTTCATATGGGCATATTTATTTGAATTTCTTATATAAAAGCTTGTTTTTAAAATAGTTTGATCTTATTTTCTTAACCAGAAAATTCTGTCACGAAAAAGAAAATTAATCAATTCATTGTATTTACTTTATCATACAAATGTTTAACATACCATAACCTAAATAATTATAGCTCCTTATTTATAACTATCTTACTGAGTGTAGAAGGGGCTTCATAGCCTCGACTGTGCCCAAATAAAGGCGATCAAACAAAAACAAACAAACAAACAAAACTGAGTCGAACTACATACATAATAGCAGCTGTTACAGAGTGATTACTTATAAACTGAACTGCTTTGACGACTTTCATTTTTTGAGTCCCTATAGGCTACAAATAAATGTGAATCTTTTAGCTTATACAGTATATGTATGGAACTCGTAAATATTTATCCAAATCGTAGATTTTGTGAAAATAAGTTTTTTATGCAGTATTATTTTATTTTTTAATCTTAAAACAAGCTTTAATATAATATTTAATGTGTATTATACTAAATTATATCATAATAATGCTAAAATATTCCAACGATAATGAAATAAAAATATATTAAAGTAAAACACTATAGTCAATCTTATGTCCAAATCGTATGACGCATCCCTTTACATCCCTTTTTACTTTCTCCACCCTATACGTAGTATATGGAGAAAGTATTGTTTTCGTAAAAATGTTCGAATTTGAATTTTCAGTTGAATTATCTGTTTTGGTGCTCCCAGAACCCCAAAAAATTGTTTAGTGCAATTATCTGTGTTGGTGCTCCCTGAACCCAAAAATATTTTTAGTGGAATTTTTTGTTTTGGTGCTCCCTGAACCCAAAAAAGTGTTTTTAGAGTGGTGTCTGTCTGTCAGTCTGTCAGTATGTATACACGACCAGAGAGGACACTATTGGTCCGATTTTCATGAAATTTGGTATGTAGGTACTAAACCCTAATATCTCCAGGCGTTTTTTTCATTTTTTGGAATTTTTAATTTTTAAGGGTAATTTACCCCTAAAAACCCATAAAAAACGACAAAAATGCAAATTTCTCAAAAACGGCTCTAACGATTTTGATCAAATTTTCAGTATTTATAGTGCTTAAGATGCCAAACAAAATGACACCACCCGCTTTTATCAAAACTTCGGCGTTTTATAATTATGGGGAAATATTTAAAAATAAACAAGTTTATGTTGTCAATCTAGCATCGCGGCGGCGGCCGCACGGGGTAGCACCATGGTAGCGATCACGGCCAGTAATTCAAAGGTCGCGCGATCGAATCCCGCCTAGGACAATAATTTTTTTATACGATTGATTTAGGTAGAATATTATTTTTTTGTTTTGTTCTAAAAAGTAATAAATAAAATGATTGAAAACAATATTATTTTGACTACAGTAAGTTGGGAGAAAGTTTGTGTCAGTTAACTGATAACGTTTATTTGTACTTTTGTGTGAATGATCAAACATTCTAGAATCTGTCATCTTGATAAGACGGTGACTTTTCACTCATTTTTTTCAAAAGAGTATAAAGAAGACAAACTGTGATTTGAATTATGCTAACACACTTTCTAGCCCTACTATATTTTTTAGTACTAACTCAACTTAAGTCAATAATAAAAAATATAGGAAAATTAACCAACAAATTACTACTTTGGTAAATCCCTCTTTACTGATACACAAACATAGAAACACAACACACTTTAAAATAATAAATTGTATGTAAAACAGTTACTAGTTCATATTAACATTGTTGAAATAATAAAAAAACCTGTGTAACTTGTGAAAATACTATAAAAACTTAAAAAACAGGATTAACATGGGCCAAGCTGGTTTTTTATGAAACAATGTTTTCATTGAACAGTTTATCTTCTAGATTTGTTAGAAACGGTATCATACGGAAGAAAGCTTGTGAAATTTGAGATTGGCAATATTGAGATTGGAAATATTGTAGGTATTTCTTGGATTATGGTCCATGCTTCTAGGTTACTGAAGGTCTTTTTTACCTGGATAGTGCCTAGTGATGTAGAAGTTACTTTTATCCATGATACTATTCATATATTAACTTTTTTTATGTTTAAGAAAGTGTCTGCCGCCTTTTTAAAATTGAAAAATTTAGTCTTGTCTAGCATGTTTACAATGAAAGGATTTTTTCATTTTACCTCTTCTATCATGATTTTTAGGTATTCTGGAAAACAACACACTTATTAAGTCTTTTTCGATTTTCAATAGCTGATAGGCACGGTCACAGATTAAAAAGGAATGTCCGCCAACTAAGAACTAAGGTGGTTGATTTCCTTGTACATTCCAATAGAAGTTAAGTATAAAAGCATAGTATTTTTATTCTCCCCACAGCAGTTGTCACTCCACGCTGTTAGTTAGATTGTCAGTAGATTCAATGATTTTGAGGGCTTGAACAATGGATGCAACCTTGTTTCCTCCCCTTTCTGATATTCCTTCAAGCCCTTCATTATAATAACGTTGTTGTGGAAAAGACAACAAAAGTTGAAATTTTAAGTAGAATACATGTTTGTGTGGGTTAAGGTTGGTAGTGTTACATTAGAGCTGTTAGGTTTTTGGGACTCATTAAAATCCTTTTTCATTTCTTGCCTTGCTTTCTTTGCTTTTAAGTGGTGAAGTTTAAGTTTATTTTGAAACTCTGCTTTAGCAGTGCCTGATGATGTTGCAATTTGACAAGCTAAAAGATTACATCTTAGGCAAGGCTGATCTAGGTGAAATAAAAGATATTGTTTTAAAATGTTTTTTAAATAGTACTAAATAGTAATAACGATATGCCACATGGCTGTGATAAGAGGATAATTTATCTTAAAAGCTCGTTGCAGTCTGTTAATATTTAGATCTGACATAAGGTATTCCTCTGCTATAGTGGCTAACTTCCCTAAGGAATGAATAATTTATGTGGTCACAAACAAGTGCCTCATCGGCTTTATAAAATGTTCTTTCAGTGGTTTTATTCCCTCTATTTTCAGTGTACAGTGGATTTTGGGCCTGCTTAAGTTTAACTAAACCCTGACATCTTTTCCAGACGAAGGAAAAATATTGCAGAAAGAATTCTTACAAAGTTGAAGCATTTCCCCTTCACCATTCGGAACAGTGTAAAACAACCTTTCTACTTTCTGAAGCCTGTATAGTTACTATGCCTACACCTAAGAACATGCTTAACTTGTATTAACCCTAGTAGATCTGCTGCTTACGATCTGCCTTGTAAACATCATTAAAGAGTATCAACTTTTGTTGATACGAAATATCCTTACAATTAATTATATCCTAGCTTACATACTAAGTCTTGAGTTGGCACACTTTTTGCTTTCGCAATAATATTCCTAGCTGTGACATACTCCTTTCCAGCATTTCTCTTTTTCTTATTTCTTCGGAAAGTCTTCCTTCACCTTCCTTCCTACGTTTTTTAACCACACTATTGTCTAGGTTAGCATCTATAGCTACTGAATTAAAAAACAAACACTGCGCTAAAAAATTTACAACAAAACTTGTAATTCAAAACATAACATTATCTATACAGCAGCACAAAGCAACACCTGATGTGATTGCAAGAATAGATGTGCAAGCGCATGGAGTTCAATTCCCTTTTACGTTACCAACCAACAACGCTTTCTGTTATCAATCATTGTAACTAGTAGGAATTTGTTTCGGCACTTAGATTTCATTTTACGTTATTGGCATTGGCAAAAAGATTCCATTTTCGGTTAAACATAAACAATTTTTAAATTGGCACTTAGTTCCGTTTTTACTTCAAGTCTTCTTATAATTATATATAGGTATGCTATGTTTTTTATATTAGCAATATAAAAATACATAACAATACATTTTTATATAATTATTATATTCTGGAAGTGTGTACTTTAACTCCAGTGGGACTTCTAGCAAAATAAATTTTTGCGCTTCATACAAAGACCATGTATGTCACAAATTTAAAAAAGAAATTAAATTGCAATTATTGTTAAAATGGGGCTTTTTACTCTGAAATAACAAATTATCATATTACCATGATATACATTAATATAGTATTTATTTAGATTTAATTTAGGTAGCCTAATTTTATACATGTACAATACTTGAAATACTAAATCAAAATACATAAGACACTATAAGTTTGTCCATACCTGAAGTCACTCTAAATTTCACATTGTGCTTCAGCAGCACATTTCTTGTACATTTGAGCAGATTAGGAGAATCATAAGTGGTGAAGATAGAGTTATATTATGGATTAAATATGATTTACTTTTGTGAGAACCGATAGATTTGATGGCCTTGACGTTTGTTGAGACTGTATCACAGAGAGTCGTAATGACACATAGTCAAGGACACCTTCAGCCCATCATGAAAACTAAGGCATGTTTAACAACCAGGCTATTCCTACCTAAGTGTCCAAGGCCCTACAAACCTTCGATTCAATCAGTTGAACGATTGTAATAAAAGTTCTCCCTAATTGACATCTTCAACAATAAGAAGAGCACATACTTTATTAGAACGATTCAATTTACCAACCACATCATTTAATGCAGACAATACCTTATCATTGATCCTAGCCAAAAAAAAAAAAATGAATTTTGTCTAGCAATATTAACTATGTCCTTTTAGAAGGTACTGTGCAAATACTGTGCAGCAATGAATATCATTTGGGACTTTTCTTATAAAGGGATAATGTCAATGAAATTACTTCATTAGTGCATTTTCTGCCTCTTGATTAATTTTAGTCAATTGCATTTTTACATTCCTATATTTCCTTTGTAATTTTTTTAACTCTTTGTCCTTGTTTTTTCCATATTTAAATAGAAAGTGCCTTCATGGAGTATTTAACTGTGAAAAAAGAGTCATATTTATTGAAGACAAGGAGGTAAAGCAATTAGATAGTGTTGATATAAATCTAAATCCAGTTGGTTTGATTTATTAATATCACTGGCTTCATGTTGAAGTTCAACCATACCAGAAGAACAAACATATTTAGTGAAGTACTTCATCTAAGGGTACCTATGCTAAAAGAAAATAGGATTGAAAAATTGGATGGGGGAATTGGTGTAGAAGAAAAAGGGAAGATGGAAGCAATATGTTTTCAGGCGTAGTTGTATAAGAGATAGGAATTTTCCCTGGAGTGTCAAGTGTAGGGGAAGAAGAAAGAGAAGGATTAGAAAATTAATCTGTCTCTTTTGTGACAATAATACTAATAATGTTGCAGAAGCAGATGCAGTAGACATTGGTGGCAATAAGGAGGACATTGGTTACGCAGTGTTACTTCTGCCTTCTCTCATCCTAAAAGTCTTTGTTTTCAAAATTCTGTTCACAAATATATCCACCTTTTGCTTCCAGATTAATTTTTGAGTAAATGAAACCCATTGTTGACATCTAAAATAAAATAATATATTATAGAGATATTCTGTTCAAATTAAACTTAGTTCATTGACTCTTTTCATAAAAGATGTATACTTTTTATGTGTTTTGAATTAAGCAACTTGATGTTACAGGTTTTTTATTTACAAACTATGTTGCTTATCAACACATTTTACAATAATTACTTACTATATAAATTGGTCTAAAGCTTTTTCGTTACTTTATTGTTAGGCTATATTACTTTTTCAAAATTTGTAAGCTTATTACAACTTTTAAGTTATAATTATGTTTTTTTTAAATTATATTTAATACATAGCATAATTAAATAACACAATGTTTAGGACGAAATCGGTAGATAGCTGAAATTGACGAAACTACAGGATCCAATGCCTTACCATTTTTTGTCAGAAGTGCCTGCTTAATTAGTAAAATTGCTAGTTTAAATTCTATAAGACTAAGTAAACAAAATTGAGTATATATTATCATAATACAATCTTACTTGTTAAGTATTATTTTAACCTTTACAGTGCATATTCTACATACAAATGTATATTTTTCTATTGTCATATGAAATGGCAAGGTTATTTATTTACTTTATTTTGTGTAGGCCTACTCTACAACTTGATTCAACTTTTTTATGAGCATTTAGATAATACAAATAAATATGCATCAATAGCCACCTAGACCTAACCTGTCACTATATGTTACAAAATCCATGTTAATACCAACCATATTATGGAAAGGCATCTCTCTTTTCCATCACAATAATGTAATACTAAGATAACCTAACCAAACTTAACTTAATTAAACACTGGATCACTTCTAGATTTCATCAGTGGCGTAGATATTCAGGGGTCATATAGTAATTCCATACAACCCCCCCCCCCCCAGTAGTAAATCTAATTTAAATTTTCTTTAGTTAAAATAAGGCTCTTTTAAGAAAAATTTAATACTTGTTGAAACTGAACATTTTAGTTTTTGATTTACTAGTTTATATGGGGTGCAAACTTGATCAAACAGTGAAGCAGGTATAATTTTAAACTGTTTTATTTAATATACTATTGTTTTCATGCACTCAAGAATAATTAAGAAGGGAGAAATTAAGAACCAAAAAGTAAAAGTTAGTTTTTATTTTTACAAAATAAGTTCAAAAACAAAATGAAACTTATGACACAAAATTAAATTTTCTTGGCTTTTGGATAAAATGTCTAATGGATGTTCTTTGTGAATCGTCAGCAATGAAAACCCATTAAGGCAATTTTGAGATGTAAGTACAATTTTGCAAATATATTTTTAGCCGCCTCAGTGTAGAAAAGGATCGTTCTGCAGTTGCAGTTTTTACAGGTAGAGTAGTAGCTAATTTCAGCATTGCATAAACTGAATGGAAGATGTCTTGATTACAGCAGTCCATAGAAGATGAAACGTCTTTAGGAATATTTTTCGTGTTGTTTCAAGTTCTCTTCCACATGACAAGTTAAGCTTCAAGTTGAGCAGGATCGGACACTTGTGATGACCAATGTTGAGTTAAAATGTTACTACAATCTTTGATTTCAGTGTCTTTTAAACTGATACGTTTTCTGAAAATAAACATGAAAGTTGTTTGTGTGCAATAAACCTTTCATTAATTTATGAATAAAAAATCTAAAAAAGGTATAACAGAGCATGCTTTTTAGAGCATTTGACAGGAGAAATGCTTTTCCTGAAGTTTCAGCATCAACGTTATCTTGTGTTGTATTAACTCAAGAGCAGTCTTATTCGCTTGGTACTGGGGTCACCACTCAGAATTTCTTCTTGGAGAACAGCATTCCATTTTGGAGAGAGTCTGAAGAAGTTAATTATATTCTTTAACGTTGCCAAACTGTTCCGTATATTTGGCACATTGCATGTGCATGAGTGGCGCAAGACAAGGTATAAGGCATGACTGAGCAATGCATGTATAGACCTTCGGGATGGGTTTCTATTACTGTCGCTGCACATCCTTTATACTTGCCACTCATCGCCTCTGCACCATCATAACCTTGGGATATTAAATATGATAAATTTAAACCAATACATTCTAGCTCTTTCAATAATTTATCAGCTCTAATTCCACGACTGTTGTACACAGGAACGAATTTGAGAAAGTCTTCTCTTAAATAAACAATCCCATCCTTCTTTTCGGTGTATCATACCTTGCAAAAAGAGAAAATTGTTCTACCCCACTAATATCAGAGGTTTCATCTGCCAGAACACTGAAGCATTTAGACGCATTGATTTGACCAACAATTAATTTTGGATAAAATTATCTCCCCAAAAATGTTATTTATTTCATTTTGAATAGTGGGACTAAGATATATGAAGAATTGGAATTGCAACTTTCAATATGGTTCTTTAACGTGTTGTATCCACTATCAATTTTAAATTAAGAAGTAATCGAACATTTCCACCATTACTGTACAGTATTCAAGTTGAAGAGGGCCCGAATCGTCATGGCCTCACAAGGCTATTTCTTGTTTGCCACAAAAATAGTGTTTATTATAGGAATAATTTGTTGCATATTTTCAATAGCCTTTTCCTTTTTAGTTTTGTCTAGTTGTGCTGCTACATCATCAATTTTATTTTCGTAAACATATAAAAAGTTTTGAGCCATTACACTGGATTTTTTGTGATACTCACAATTTTCATGACGTCAAAATTCTTCTTTTACATATTTCCACCCTTTGAAAGCAGACACAACAAAAGAACTAAGCTGGTCATGCTGGCCTTTATCTATTTCCTGATCTTTTGCATATAAAAAACTAAATTTACAAAAAGCCTCTTCTTCTTTTTCGGAGTAGTATAGCCACTTAAAATCATTAAGCTATTTTACCAATACTTATCTCTGTCACTGAGGGATTTTTGGAGAAGTATTTCAATCTTTCAATATCAACTAAATTGCCACCCTTATTAATTGATGAACTTGAACATTGAACTATCGACAGGGTTTACTTTTTGAGCTTCCCCAGATTCACTATAAATGTTGGTGCTAGCCTCTGTGGATGTGGTAGTGGCCTTAACTATTGAAGAAACATTTGATTCAGTTTCATTATCACTAACAATAGAACATAACTTTTGTTTTCCAAAGAAATGTAAGATACTTTTTTGTCTTTTACTCATTGTAGGACCTAATATACGAACTATAGTTTAATACAATGTTCACTATTGAAAACTAACACTAAAGGCAATGAACTAACATATAAAATTGTACTTTTAATGTACAGTACTAAGGTTTTTTTATCAAGCATACTCCAAAAATTTGCGTGACTTTATTTTTGTAAAATAATTTGTACACAATTTAAATTTTGTATGCATCCAAACAACAACAAAAATGTGTACTTCAAAATTTCGGAGGGACATGTCCCTATGTCCCCCTCTGACTACGCCCCTGTGTTTGATCGTTAACATTTCTACCACGACTCCACTTTGAGACAAAAAATACATATTTTCTTTGGAGATGTGCACTGTAGAGGTTATAAAAACAAGAATAAGTTTATATTAAGGTAATAACATAGGATTACAAATAAGTAATCATTAATAGTTTATTAAAGTATTTAAAATTAAAGTAACTTGAATAAGCAATCAGCCACTCTACCATTAATTGAGGAGGTTACTGCATAAGGCCTTTTTGGTCCATTCGCTCTTATTGGGGAGATCACATAAATGGATTCTATGTACTACCTTTACAACATGACAAGAGTGTCTTTGGTGTGTTATAAACCTTTCTTGCAGAGAACAGTTGATTCACTTTACTAGTTCTA
Source organism: Philaenus spumarius (assembly GCA_018207615.1). Taxonomy (NCBI): domain Eukaryota; kingdom Metazoa; phylum Arthropoda; class Insecta; order Hemiptera; family Aphrophoridae; genus Philaenus; species Philaenus spumarius. The sequence goes on along the minus strand of JAGFPH010013990.1, from coordinate 3,571 downwards.
AAACAATGAAGTATATTGTTTTACTGTCTGATGCAGCATTTGGGCAAATAAAAAATCCAACAAAGCTCAAATTTTCTTCATGTTTAGCTATAGCATTTAATATGGAAATTAAACCTTTGTTTCCAGTTCAAAGCCTCATTTTTGGCCAGTGTGAACCAAACTTTGGTGTCATCAAGTCTCGTATTTAAAAGAAGAAAGAAATTTATACAAAACTTGTGGAACGATTGCAGTTTCGAAGTCTTACTCTGCTGTTTTCGAACCTTTCAACTATTTGAAGCGCTTACCTGAAGTGCTCACTCTTAGTAAAGCTCCGGCAATACCACTTAAAGGTAGAAAAACAAAACACATAAAAGATCTGTATTAATATCTTAACCAAGAAAGTCAAAGTTTTTATTAAGAGTTAAGAGTTTTTTCAATACAAATAAAAATTTGAGAAGTTGAAACTGGAGCTGGGAATCAGGAAAGTTCTATGACTCAGAATCTGATCAAAACGCTTACGCAGTAGACAATATGGACTTGGACACTTAATAACATTTACTTTTAAAACATTTGACTACATTTTTTGTTACCTACATGAACTTTTTATAAAATTTTTTAAATCTTTCGTAAACTGAAAACTACAATCTTGTACCTAAGAACATGATATTTCATAACATTTTAATAACTATTTCATGTACTGAAAACTACTAGTTTGTACTTTAGAAATGTTTGTTATAAAGTACTATTACATCATGTAACAAAGCTTCAAACTACTGTATCTTAATTTTCCTTGTCAATAATAGCTTCCGAATATTTTTCTACATTAGCCTAAGCCCTTATTGGGGAGAACTCATACAAGCCTTTATTACATAGAACCATTGTATTTGGATAACCTAATTGTATTTTATTATTCATGATCTATGATAGAACACATTTAGGACGTTCTTCCCAATAAGGGCGTATAAAGTACCTTTAAATATTATTTATTATTAAAAAAAAAAACTATCATCAAAAAACTATTGAGTTTAGCCAATGAATACAGAAATTCTGTATTCATTGGTTTAGCAATACCCTTTAATGGAAAAGTGTTGAATAAGGTTAAATTGTTTTAAAGTTTAATAAATTAAAGACATTTTCACGGCGTATATATAAAAACTTTGAAGCTTCAAATCTCGAAATACTGTTTTAGATTATAAGCCCTTGTTGCAGCTACCTCTTCAATTTTCAAATAGTAATAAAATATGTATTATTTTTAAAAGACGAAGCAACCTGCGACTCCAGTGCTTCACCCTATAGCGGTATCCAAACATTGGAGTTTCTTTATAACTGAGAACTTTGAAATTGCCAAATTTAAAACCATTTTAACAATCTATCTTTCATAAGTGCGTGCTGAAAAAACTAAACATTCTTTATAAAATTGTGGGTCCGGCTTGGGTTTCACTTTTAATTTATCGTTTTTTATTGTGTAAGGAAAAATCAAATTTGGTACTTACAAAATATAAATTTCATAGCAAATGAACAGAATTTAAAAAAAGGTGAAAGGTAAAACGGATTATACGTATTGTGACTGGAGTTAAAATGAGATTTCACAAAAATTTTATGATGCGAAATAAACGAAATAAATGGTTTTAAATTTAAGATATCTCTTACGGGATAAACATCCAAGATGGCCGCCACTACATCATATCCTTTTATCCATCCCATGAGCTAATGGTTGGTGTTATCAAAAAACACCCCAAACTAATTTGTTGGTACAAAAAAATTATGCAATTATCCAGATATACATTCTGTTAACTATGGTTTTGCTGTCCTGAAACGAAAAATTACATAACAATTTTCCGAAAGTTGAACCGTGGTAATGACTACATTAGGTGGCTACTTTTTTCGAGATCCACGAGATACTAAAAACGTAATTTGAGGACTCTTTGGGCCAAGGCTAAAAACAAGGATTCTGCCTGACACTTTATCAGTTTCAAAAATGTATGTTCTGCTATTTTGTTTTGTTATGTATTGGAGGCAGACAGGATCAAGTATCCAAAAAATAAATCGGTCTGGTTATTCTTTTGAAATAGTCGTTTACCATTAAAATCATTTGTTTTAAAAAATCATCAGTCTTCAAAGGAGTGACGCCATTCTTGCTTCCAAACCTCTGTTTCTGTACTAGGAGTACATAAATTGAATAGAGTATCACTATGAATAGAGAGAGTATGTGTTTGGAATGAAATAATAAATGCAGATTTTATTATTAACCTTCTGTAAAACAGCAAAAATATGCACTTCGTACTAACCTGCTTCGGACGAGTTTTTCAACCTAAAAAGTTGTGAAACATCTTAAATTGTTCTTAAAGGCTTTGTGCTTTTGTCTTATATCTCATAATTGAAAGAAATCGTCGGCAAGTCCTTTTAATCAACAGTTTAACTGAGTAAAAATCGATTATTTTTAACGCATTTTTTGGGAGTTTTAAGCAATAATTTCCATATTTTAAGATAACACGTAAAAAATATAAAGCCTTCTTTAAAACTTTAAGTAGTTTCCCAGATTATTAATTTATAAATAGAATCCAAAACATGTTATTACGAATGCATGTTCCAACGATTTTGCGGCTTGAGTCAGGCCTATTGTATTAAAATCATGCTGTACACTCGGAGGTTTTCTTCAAGGTATAGAAGATTCAAGGTATATTTTATCCATCCATGAGCTAATTAATGGTTAATGTTATAAAAATAAAAAAAGCGTAAGCAGCAATGCCGCATTACTATAGCCGAATTTTTACCACGGAATAACTAAGTTTAAAACAAGTAAATTTAATAGTTATTTATTTTATTCATATTTCATGCAAGAGAAACAACAACACATTACACAGGATTATAGTACATTTAATTGTCTTTTGAATGGTAAAACTCACAATATGTACTCGGGCTTATGATTGGGCGAAAATGTGCAATTATCGTACACGAATAGTGAAAAATTCGATTTTTGGGACCTTTATATGAGTTTTGTTCCTTGTTCCGGGAGGTGTACCTAAAACACCTTTACACAGGATAATAGTAAATTTAATTGTCTTTTGAATGGTATAACTCACAATATGTACTCGGTCTTATGAGTGGGCGAAAATGAGCAATTAACGTACAAGAATAGTGAAAAAATCAATTATCGGGATCTTTATATGAGTTTTGTTCCTTGTTCCGGGAGGTGTACCTAAAACACCTTTACACAGGATTATAGTAAATTTAATTGTCTTTCGAATGGTATAACTTACAATATGTACTTGGGCTTATGAGTGGGCGAAAATGCGCAATTAACGTACAAGAATAGTAAAAAAATCGATTATTGGGATCTTTATATGAATTTTGTTCCTTGTTCCGGGAGGTGTACCTAAAACACCTTTACACAGGATTATAGTAAATTTAATTGTCTTTTGAATGGTATAACTCACAATATGTACTCGGGCTTATGAGTGGGCGAAAATACGCAATTAACGTACAAAAATAGCGAAAAAGTCGATTATTGGGATCTTTATATGAGTTTTGTTCCTTGTTCCAGGAGGTGCTGCCAATCGATGCAATAGAGTGTATGTATTTGTTGATGCGA
>JAGFPH010013988.1:0-24876 GCA_018207615.1 Philaenus spumarius | reverse complement strand
CTCTAAGATTTCGAATTTTGTTTAAACCTTTCTTAGCGAGCACCTAGGGCCCTAGCGGAAGCTACATACCAAATTTCATTCCAATCCGTTTAATGGTTTTGGAAAAATCGTGATTTAGTAACTTTGACAATCAAACCCCCCCCTAAGATTTCGATTTTTTTTAAAACCCTTTCTTATCAGCACTTACGGCATTATAGGAAGCTACATACCAAATTTCATTCCAATCCGTTCAGTAGTTTTAGAGAAATCGTGATTTAGTACTTTTGACCCCCTCAAACCTCCCCTAAAATTTCTAATTTTTTGAAAACCTTGCTTAGCGAGCACCTATGGCTCTAGGGGAAGCTACATACCTAGCAACTTTGACCGTTAAACTCCCCCTAAGATTTCGAATTTTTTTAAACCCTTTCTTAATAAGCACCTATGGCCCTAGAGGAAGCTACATACCAAATTTCATTCCAATCCGTTCAGTAGTTTTAGAGAAATCGTGATTTAGTAACTTTTAACCCCCCCTAAACCTTCCTAAAATTTCGAATTTTTTGAAAACCTTTCTTAGTGAGGCACGTGTGGCCCTAGAGGAAACTACATACCAAATTTCATTCCAATCCGTTCAGTAGTTTTAGAGAAATCGTGATTTAGTAACTTTTAAACCCCCTAAACCTTCCTAAAATTTCGAATTTTTTGAAAACCTTTCTTAGTGAGGCACGTGTGGCCCTAGAGGAAACTACATACCAAATTTCATTCCAATCCGTTCAGTAGTTTTTGAGAAATCGTGATCAGCGAGTCAGTGGATTTGGCTTTTATATATACAGAGTGTTCATTTGAAAACTTCAAACTCGTATTAAAAGACTTATAGCCCAAGTATCAAAATTATGTAAACGGGAATGTATAGTTCTAATTGGGGGAATAAAAAAAATATTTTCAAAGTAAGGGTGGTCAACCCCAATCCCCCCTTACCCTAAGTCAAAATTTTGAAAGGGCAACCTCTAATTGAAGCTCATAAAAAATGCTGTATTTTGGTGAAAAAAAATTGAAATCGGCCAAGCAGTTTTGGTATTTAGCAGCCAATAATATTATTTCTTACACAAAAACTACAACTGAGCCCATTTTGAATTTTTTTTTTATTCCCCTAATTAGTACTTATACACTCCCGTTTACAGAATTTGGATACTTGGGCTATACGTCTTTTAATACGAGTTTGAAGTTTTCAAATGAACATCCTGTATAGATGAATCCAGTCATCTGTTTATATATGGATATTTATTCGTTGTCTTGGTAACTGCAACTAACTGTGTAACAAACCTCCTGCAGGATATATTCATTTTTTTTGTTTTAATCTTAAAATGTGTACTAGTTACTCATCAACGTTTAAACTGTAACAAATTAGTCTTCAAATAGTTTCAGTTATTTTGAGAGTATCCTGAAAAAGGGACAGAAACAAAGACAACACAAATATTACTATATTATAATATTAGTATAGATATCTGGTCAAATTTGATTATGGAGAATGGGTATTTAGATATTGATGAAATTGTTTAGGAATATATTGAAAGATTTGTATTGATCTAGTCTCTTATCTTTGTTCCAGACGACGACACGGCTCTGGTCCACGGCATAATAACGGAAGACGGACTGTTCGACGGGACCATATCAACACTTCTTGAAGACTACTATATAGAACCTGTCCGCCGTTATCTAAAGCCAGGATCTCCAACGCCCGTCGGTTACCATAGTATCATCTACCGAAGCTCTGATGTCACACAACCCCTCTCTGCCGACTGCGCTTCCGAAGGTCTCGCTCGAAAACAACCCACAGGAAAACCGATACGCAGTGATAATGACGTGCATCTAGACGAAACCCGGGACAGAAACAAGAAACCGCACCGTAGCCGGATCAAACGTTGGTTTCCGTTCGACTTTTTCGAACCCGACACCAACGTCAGCGTTAGAACTCGGCCGACCAATCGTCACGCGGTCAACAGTCCGACCACCGTGTACCATTTCGAGAACCAATCGCGTGACGTACATATCCTGACGAATTCCGTGTCTAAAGTCCACGAAGGGACCGTTCGTGACTCTGGTAAAACGTCGACACAACCTACCGTCATAACGAGACCGAAACATCCCGAAGATTCCAATAAATACCCGAAGACGAACCATTACAATCCGCCGAACGACCGAACGCTTCCTAAGATTCTGATCGGTATGGGCGCTTCGGACGATGCGAATATTATATTCGACGACGACTTCAATTCCAGACAGCATATCCATAAAAGGGCTACGATAGATCCGAAGAAAACTACCTGTATGCTGTACTTGCAGGCGGACCACTTGTTCTTCCAGAAGTATGGTACTGAAGAAGCTTGCATTGAGGTTATGACAAGGCATGTGCAGAGAGTGAACGCTATCTACAGAGCTACAGGTAAAGCTTAGAATATTTTTAAACTTATTTCCTGTGGATTTACAGGTTAAAACAGCTGTTATAACAATAATATCTAACTTAGGCCCGGTTTCTCAGTCGTACTGATACATCGTTCAATATCTATAGTTTCAATAAATTTATGTATTGGTTAAATTTATGTGTGTTTCTTAAAGACATTTATAGGATGATTAGTTATCGCACGATTTATCAATTCCATAACTTTTATAGAACCAATAAACGTACAAAATGGCCGATTTTGATCAGCTGTTCACAAAACATCGCATTTTAGGTTATACTTTATTCACTTTTCACACCAGAAGATTTGTTATAACTGGTTGGGTATTTATACTGTGCAGTAACGGCTGAAGTTTCCATAAAAAGAGATGGAAGGAAAAACTTTACGATGTAGCATACATTAGTTCTGTAACTCATTTTAAAACAAACAAATATATTGATGATAAAAGGTTGTATTTATATTCAGTTTATAACCTTTATACATCTGAACAGCTAATTTCAACCATCATCTGTAATACTTAAAAAAACCCAGTGTAGATTATAGTTTGGGTTATCTTTACAACTTCAATCGTTATAATTTCTAGTGAAGTTGATTTTTTTAAATATGAGTTATAGAACTAATGTATGCATTATAGTATTTTTGCTTTGAGGTTATATAAACTGTATATAAATACAAACTTTTATCATCAATATATTTGTTTATACAAATTTAAAGAAAAGATACCTATTCGTTTAACTTCGGAAACATTCGTACCTCTTCGTATAACATATAAACAAATTCGATTATTAATTTCTCAACTATAATATTAATAACTTCTAAATCATTTGATCTATTAATATGAAATAAAAAGCAATTAAAAGATAGTGTCTATATATTTAAAGCCGTAAGGAAAAAAAATTTGGACAGTTCGTCTGAGACTTCTACTGGGCCGATTTACATTCGGGTTTTACCAAAACAAAGGTTTTCGGTCCTATATTAGCAGGTTTTATTTGTATTTTGAAAATATTTACGTTAAATGGGTCAAAAAAGAAAAATAGACTTTTCTTATGGAGATTTAGCATGGGAGAAAAAATCTACTTTTTTAATCTTTTGGACAGTTCGTCTGAGACTTTCACTGGACCGATTTATATTCAGTTTATACCAAATTAAAGCAAAACTTTTCTATATTAACAGGTTTTATTTTACGTCATCTTAGTTTCTAAAATTAAAAAAATCAAAATTTCCAAACCTTTGCAATGATTTTATTTTACAGTTCCTAAAACAGCTGATCGCAAAAACAACAGAAGGTATTTTGTCTACAACAGAAGAAGAGCAAACGCTCATATATTATAACAGCTGATTTCACCCATCATCTGTACAAAACAGCGTAGATTGTATTTTGGGGTTATGTTAACAGTTACAATTCTTCAATAATGTAATTCTATTGAAGTAGATTTTTTTTAAATATGAGTTATAAAATTAAGGTAGGCTATAAATACGTTATAAGATTTGCTTTGAGGTTATAAAGTGAATATAAATACAACCTTTTATCAACAATGAATTTATTCATTCATACAAATTTATGGAAGATACCCATTAGTTTAACTTCGGAAACATACGTACATCTTCGTATAAAATATAAATATATTCGAGTATTAATTTCTTTATTATAATATTAATAACTTCTAAATCATTTGATAATCAATATGAAATAAAATCCAATTAAAAGATAACATTTGTATCTATATCTTAATATATAATTAAGGCCTACATAAATACAACATTTTACAAATAGGCCTGCAGTTTTAAATTGCCATATTTTTCATGGTAGTTGGCAACTGTATTATTTATGCAACGTAATTAATGGATGTTTTTTTCTCCTTTCTTTCCTATCTGTATTTATATCCCAACAAAATAGATTATGTGTAGGCCTATAAAATATTAGTTAAATGCACTAATTGTCGAATCCATTTTTTTTCTTCTTTAACTTTGCTACAAGAAAAATAATTGGAAGGAAATTGCATTTTAAAAAGTACATTTTGTACATGTTTCGCACCATCTGCCTAGCGCTCCACTCACCACGAATGGAGCTGTATCCGCCGAGTATCGACGGGCAACAACTATCTATATATTTTAAGTTAGGCCTAGACTGAACCAAAATAAATAAAAATAATGTTTATTGTTGATTGAGTAATCAGCTGTAGTCTCTAATATTTTCAATAACCGTTTAATTTAAATATTAAATCAATTACTAGTATTTCTAATTTTTAGGTTAGGTTTTTATTAAAATGTAGACCTGAGCCTTGCTGACTACACAACGGGTTCCTACGGCTCACACCGGGTTCGAACAGGGAGTTGGGGGGTTGGCGTGCGGAGCACGCAGGGGTCTCCCCTAGTCTTTGTTTAAATATATAATAATGTAGACTAATACTATGTAAATAAAAATGTTTAACAAATAGGCCCACAGTTTTATAATCCTTATTATTGTACACATTTACCGAGTTAAAAATCCCCGTCAGCATAGTTAGGTGGGCCTAGATAAGTATTCAATAATGTGGTTTTTTAACAGTTTGTTTTTAAATTATATATTTCTGATGTGTATCTAATCAATCAGCCTGTGATTTTTCACGGGGGCTTACTAGATAATAACTTTTTGATAATGGCCTACCTCTGTTATTAATAACTTAAATTTCTGGGATAAGCTTCAAAATTAAAATTACTGTCTCTCTACTGAACCTATATCTAGCTGTAAATGCACTATCCGAATAAAGATTGAATGCATCAAGTATTATTTTATAGATTCTTACAGGCAAATTATGAATTAATTCAACCAACTCATCATCTGAACTGCTGCTGTAATTAATTACTTCAATATTCATTTTATCAATCGCAATACTACAATACGTACTACAATACAAGTTAATCAAACATAACCTTGTAACAGTACATTTATTGGTTTGATAAATATTTATAGGCTGCATTTTGGCACTATAGTTTATTGATCGATTTATCCATTCGATAAGTCTATTGAACGTTCTAGAAACGAAATTATCATGTTTATGGAACCTATAAAGTTATCGGTTCGATAAATTATTTATTGAACGACTGAGAAACCGGGCCTTAGTTTTCTTAATAGCTGATTACTTTTATAGGTAACTTCAGAACAGAAATGTTAAATGATTATGGACTACACCTTTTGTTTGGCATACATTTTTACAAATTAAAATGTAAATAGTATCAGCTGATTGCACGTATATTCCCCGTGATTGCTACTCTACTGAATTTCTTCTTTCATAATACTAACTATACATTTTAAATAGTAGGCCTACCTATCATTTAAGTATGCGTTTACGAAAACAACATTTTGTTCTACCAGACATTTGTTAATTAGAGTGTGTAAAGTCTTTGAATGATCTCTTGAAATGTCCTCAAACATTTTTAATAATAATCTTATATCATACTTTAAAGGTTTGATTCCAAATAATGGTCTGGTTCTCGAATTTTAAGCACGTGTATAGATTTGAATAATTCGACCACGCAGCTGAACCGCTGACTTGAGTTCCTTACATGTTTTAGGGTTTCAACCAACTATTTGGGAAATGTATCTACTCATGTAGGCGCTGAATACCTGCCTATGTATATGAAATATACTAGTAGGTCTGTGAACAGTAGGCCTTGCTCGTTGAAATAACAAATGTGGTTTGAGCTTGGGTTAAAAATAGTGTGCCAGTAAGGAAGGAGAAGGTTTAGCCAGTGAAACATTATTTTGCAATTCCCGCGATTCCGGGGTTTCTAGTTTTCGTTTTTTTTTATTTTCTTGAGCTTTAACTGCTAAAGATTTTCTTTTGGGGGGCGTTGTGTTTTATGTAGGTTAATAATGCGTAAGGTAGCTGTATCCCGTTATTGAGGGAAAACATAGAATTAAATGTTTACATACTTAAATAACTAAAACTTAACAATGTATTTATAGTTCCATATCATATTCCAATATTAGAAATAATGAAAACAAACGATGTTAAAGCGTCGTGATAGTGATTTCAACCAATGTACAACACTTCCCACGCTGTCCAACGGTCATTTTTTGTATGTCCTTTATCGCCACGCGGTTTCATTTGATTCATCTCATTTTGTAATTCAAGTAAAGATAAGTCAAATACTTTTATGAAATAATAATTTACATGTATATAGTTCAATTCTTTGAATTATCCTCTACCTTTTCTTATAATAATATGTCATTTTTGTGAGAAGGATATATTCCTAAATTACTATTCAAAACAGGCCTAGTTTTGTTAGCAGTCTTGTAGTAGGAACATAAAAACTGGTGTTTTCAAAATAAGAAATTTGAAATTGATAAATATTTTATACAGTTCTATTTAGATCTAAATTACGAAACTTTTTTACATTTATGAAAAATATTACAAAACATTTTTACTACTTTTTACGTAGGCCTAAAGTTGAACTTTTCCCTATATTCAACCAATGAATTTCAGTTGTCTCCGTTATTTATGACTCAATTATTAAACACGATATTATCATGGAATTTGTCTTAAAATAGTAAAAAATTTGGTGCTTTACATTTTATTGTAAAATTTATAGTTTTCTATATATTTAACATTGAAAATTTTCAACTGCCGTTATTTTGAAACAGATTGTTGCAGAAAAAGAAATGTTTAAAGTAAAATGTACCTTATTTAGATGAATCTTTTTACCTAGTTTCATGACTATATATCTTAAACCGTTTCTGAGATATTAAGGTATTTTTAAAATATACAGGCGGGCAGACGGAAAACAGATCGAGGTAGGACGCGTGTTATATTGTTTGTTTTTAGCTGACAAATAACCGTAAAGTTTCGGACAGTCGAAGCTGGGGCACCCTGTTTATGCTAAAGTAATTTTAAACATATCAAATACACGATTTCCTCAATCCGTTCCACTTGTTTCAGAAACTTACTCACATTTCTCCGTAGACAAATTCCTTTCTGAAGATTGTTGCAAAGTTTTCACGTGCAGACTTGTCTCGAACTTTAACTTGTCTCGAGCAGACGTATCGCATCGTGATTGGTTTTTACAGTCCCTCTCTCTCGCGCCCCGTTACTGTATTAAAGCTCTTTGACCCGAACTCTGTGTAATTTACTACACTTCACTTTTTGTTTTCCAACACGATGGCGTACCAAAATATACTGCCGATAATGATGTGCAGGTTTATGACCTGCATACATTCACCGGGTCCGTGGGTCTAGGTGTTAGAGTCAATTTCGCTTTAGTCATTTTGCGACGAATACATTCCGATTTTAGTGTGTTTTTCTAGAATTAATTCCATACGCTTAAGATCGATATAAAGTGTTTGAAATGTCTGAAAACAGCTTGATATCTCAAAATGTACGAGTCTTGTGAGATAAAAATAAAAAAATGCAATTACTTACTCTCATAAAAAAATGCTGCTTCGCTCAGAGATTTGGTTAAATAAATAGAAGGACTATTGGATAAATAAACTGCCTTAAGATTATAAGCAGTAAAAAAAAAATTATAAAAAAAAAAAAACACTTTACATCCGAACTCAATTGCCCAAAACGCACACTGAGTTTCGCCCAAATCGATCTATGCTTCCCGTTTAGGCCTACGTAAATTATTAGCTGTGCACCAATAAATGCTAAAATAACGTTGTCCACCAATCTGTTGCTCGTAACTACCGAACCAATAAAAAAATTACAAATACAGTTTTGAGGTATTTTAATCTATAGGCTATGTACATTTCACATTATTGCATACTGTTTTGGTATAGCCTATATTTAACGGTTAAACCAGTGTATACAGTAAACTAAAACACAGACGATCTTGTAGCCCAGTCGGTATAGGTTAAAACTACCAGTAATTTGCAATATGGCAGATTTTTTTTAAGTACCTTAAAGTATGTACCCAAAGTCGAAAAAAAATCGAATATCATTATAATCATTATAATAAAAAATAAAAATACCACCGTCTAGGGGAGGTATTTTCAATAAAAAAGGTCATATGTATTTATTTCCTCCGAGCAATGGTTTGTCTGGAAAAAATTCGATAATGCATTTATGTATTTTGCAGCAGGGGAAATCACTATAAGTTGAAATCTCATTCATATATGAAGCGTTGGGTCATTCTAAAAAGGCCGAATTTTAATATATCGAATTGAAACTTGACATAGGAGTTAAAATATATATTTTAAACATTTATGCTGAGTCTCAGCTTGTTATCTTGAAAATGACCCGATCTAAAGTCACTTCAATGAGTTTCTCGATTTTAGGAGTACCGGACCCACGAACTAATTTTAATCGGCTCCAGTTTAGAGAATTTTCAAAATATCAACCTGAAAGTTTTTTTACAAGTTAAATATATATATTCAAACAAGTTCAAGGAGTATAAACCTTTTTCATTATTTACTTTTAAAAGCACAAGGAAATTAAAAAAGTATAATTTTAGACCTTTTTAGATTTTGCATCAAAACGCTTGAGTTGATCAACTGCAGATTAGTCATTTTTGAAAATATAGTTTTTAAAATAAGTATAGCAAAAAACAATTGTATTTGTAACTTCTGTACCAATTTTTAAATCGATATGTTTAAAAATGTCGAAATTGAGTCGTTGAATCCAAAAGTGTTATAGTTAAAACGAGGTAGGTAAAACAGAAGATTATTTTCAAGCGCCTCGTTTTTAAAAATAACAAGAAAAAAATCGTTCATACTTACTAAGAATATTTATACTGGTGTACTAAACTTGTAAAACAAATTTGGTGTTGATATTCCAAAAATTGACGAAACTGGAATAGATTGAAATTAGTTCGTGGGTCCGGTACTCCTAAAATCGATAATCGAAATCGACTCCTAGATCGGGTAATTTTCCAGGTAACAAGCTGAGACTCAGCATAAATGTTTAAAGTATATATTTTAACTCCTACGTCAAGTTTCAATTCGATATATAAAAAAAAAAAAAATTTATAATGAGCAAACGCTTCATATATAAATAAGATGTCCCCTTTTAGTGATTTCCCCTGCTGCAAAATACATACCTGCATTATAGATTTTTTTCCAGACAAACCATTGCTCGGACGAAATAAATGCATATGACCTTTTTTGTTAAAAAAATACCTCCCCTACGCGGTGGTATTTTTTATTTTTCTCTATCTTCATCCCAGCTCGAAATATTAAGGATAATCGAAAAATAAATGATAATCGATTTTTTATTCGACTTTGGGAAATCGATAGACTGGTAAACTTTTTTTTATGTTAATCTACATACTTGAATGTACTTATAAAAAAAAAATCAGCCGTATTGTAAATTACTGGAACTTTTGGTCTAAAATTACCTCTACCGACTGGCCTATTGTCAAAGTGTTAAGTTTTGATCCAAATCAGTTGTTTTATTTATAACTGTCGCGTGTCACGTCCGTTCGGAAAACCCGTAATTTTGTCCGCCATTTTAAATTTTTTTAAGAACAATACTTGTTGCCGGAATAAAAGTAGCCTAGATTAATCTCTGAAAAGTTCTTTACACGCAACTGAAAGTTTCGTCAAAATTGGTTCAGTCATTCCGGAGATTAGACCGGACAAACAGACAGAAAAAAACGTCAAAAATGCAAGTTTAGGTTTTGGTTAAGTAAGAATAACCATATGAGTTTAGAGTATGTATTTCGAAATCACAGCCACTTCAATTTTATTTGTATGTATATATAGATAAATAACCTAAATTAAAACACGTTAGGTTAGTGTTTAGTGTTACAGCAAATAAAACAAAATGGCTGCAATTTAAACTACATCTTAGGTGTTTAATTTCTCACGAAATTTTTAAAATATCTAATTCCGCGCTTTTTACTTTCTCCACCCTATACGTAGTACATGGAAAAAGTATTGTTTTCGTCCAAATTTTCGAATTTGAAATTTTAGTGGAATTATCTGTTTTGGTGCTTCCTGAACCCCCCAAAAAATGTTTAGTGGAATTATCTGCGTTGGTGCACCCTGAACACAAAAATATTTTTAGTGGAATTATCTGTTTTGGTGCTCCCTGAGCCCCAAAAAAGTGTTTTTTTTTTTTTTAGTGATGTCTGTCCGTGTGTCTGTAAGGATGTGTACAGAGCTGGAGAACATACCAACGGTCCGATTTTGATGAAATTTGGTATGTAGGTGTAGTTCTGGAATATCTCCAGGTGTTTTTCATTTTTTCAAATTTTTGATTTTTAAGGGGTTCAACCCACCAAAAACGGTAAAAAAACGAGAAAAATAAAAATTTCTCAAAAACGCCCAACGATTTTGATAAAATTTGGCTAATTTGTAGCCTTTAATGTACCCTACCATATGCAAAAAAACATCATCTTTCTAAAAATTCTCGTTTAGGTAATAATAATAATAATAACTGATTTTTGGGCATTTTTGGCCAAAAAGGGGGTTGTTTTTCAAAATTTTTCGAAACCTTTTTTCGTGCATCTATACAGGCCTAATTGACATGTTTGGTGCAAATTTGTTCGAAATCCATCGATTAGTTTTAATAATAATAATAATACAATATGGATGTGTGTTACATGCATCTAATATTTTCCATGGTAACATTTTCCTACTTTTGCAATTTTAAATAATCACCTCCTATGCTACTCTTGGGAAGGTATAAAGTTTCAACTGGGAGAAAGTATGTGGCAGTTATCTGGTACCGTTTATTTTAAAATTATTTTGTTTTGTTTTTAGGCTCAGTAAAATGTCTGCTTTCAGAATATGAAAATACATAGACAAACATTATTTATCAGATATAAACAGAACGTGTTTTATTTCTTTCGTATTTTTAAACTAAGAGAATTTCAATTTTAGAGTCGGACTTAAAAATGCGACCATTATAATGTGAACACATATTTACATATATACATACAATTTTTAATGGCACTCCAAATCGGTTTCTGTATACCATGATCGTTGCTCATTTAGTACTCTCGTCCTTAGGTCTCACCATAAGGTTATCTGCAATAGATAATCTTTCCTTTGGACGTTCTCTAATAATATATAATCAAATTTAATTAAATTTTAAGGATTGACTTAATTTAAACATTTGCTTGTGTGAACATTGTGGTAATGGAAAGAATCAATACATCTTCACTGTATGCACTGCACATAGTCAATTATACATCAGGGAAGACTTTCAATAGGCGAGTAAGTAGGTCAGCTTGGGGTCGTTCCATAGAAACCTTACACAAGCACGGTATCATAGAGTCCTGTCCTGTGCGCCTGAGGGATGAGAGGGGATGATCCTTTGAAAACGACGAAAATATCTTCCCCCGAAGTCAAAGGCAAACGACAATAGGGCGCATCGCATTAGGTTAGGTTTTATTGCTATGAGAAAGATTTTATCTAACTAAATAGAATATTCGGGCTGGGCTGAGAAGAGATTGAATTTGAGGAGGAGAAAAAATATTAGCCGATAAAATAATTATATCATTTAATTGTTTACTCTTATTGTTTTTTGAGCTATTGCAGTGGCCCTTATGGTAAGACCCAAGGTCGGGAGTAGAAAATGAGCACCGGAACACGTTTTGGCGGGTCATTAAAAATCATATATATGTGTTCGCACTCTAACGGCCGCATTTTAAGTCCGATCCGGTTCAAATTTGGTACACGTGTTGGTTGTCTACGTCGCTCGGACAAGTTTGTTAGCCAAAAAAATCCAACAATCGGAAGCACGGTTTTTGACTGTAAGTAACTGTTTTTTGATATTTTTCTTACAAAATAGAATTTGTTTTGAGTTTTTTCTACAAATATAAATGTAGGATGGCGTTCTGCACATTTTTGTTTTTTACGCGACCTTATAGCTCGCTTGATTCCCCAAAAATCGATGAAAACGTAAAATACCATAGAAGTACCCGGTTCAAAGCCACGCGGTGGACTCTACCGTGGAGTTGGCGTGCAAAGCACGCAATTCATTGTGTATTGAAAATATTCTCAGGACGGGGGGTTGGCGTGCGAAGCACGTATTGTTTTGTGTGTTGAAGATACTCCCAATATTCAGAATAGCGTGCGAACCATTTTGCAGCTATTCAGCACCGTCGTGAATGGACCTGTTTCTTAAATTGTTGGTTGAAACCCTAAAACATATGCCTATAAAGTTAATTTTGGAAATTTGCTCAACTCACGTCAGCGGTTCAGCTGCGTGGTCGTATTATTTATGCATCTGCCTACTTACAAATATTCAATTGATAGGAGGAGGTAAGAGGTTTTTGACTAACTGTTAACATTTTCTATAACAATGAATTATGTTGAACGATACAAGTAGAGTAAATTCGTTTATCTCAGTCAGCTGAGTCAATTTTGTATTGACATACAATAAACGTTTTGTTTTCCTTACAAATAAGTATTTTTAACCTAGATTAGATATATTTTACTGTATTTCTATAATATACTATGCTGTTTATAAAGCGCTCAAGAGCGGCTGTAGTATCTTTGTGAGAAATTACATTTTGAAAACTGTTCGTATATCCCAGGCAACTGGCACTTTTACCTGGAAAAAACTGCGGTAGGGATGAAACTTGGTAATGTAGTACATTTTAACATACTAAGTTTGCGACCCCCACCACTTTGAGCTTACGCCGCCATCTTGGAAAATGGTGGCCAAATGAGTTGTGGGGATGAATGGGGAAACGAAGTTCAAGGTCGTTAGAGTACCTTGGTTGTTAATCGCCTTCAGAATGTTTCCGATTTATTTAGCCGCAGATGGAAAGTACCACGCATACCTTGCATACTTTTTTTCAAGATGTTATTTTAAAAAACAAACATGGTTTTCTAGAGAAATGGAAAACCAAGTGTGTTGCTTTGTCTCATTCTCTAATAGCTGCAGCACTACCTAGGTCATTTTTGTCGCCCTTGCTAATTGGAACGGCTGTATTCTTATACAAGAAATTCGGACCAAGACAGCTGTTGTACGTTTTGTCCTCTCTTGGAAACTAGTACAATGAAAAATAATAATAATTGTTACTATTATTATTACAATACAAATAATATCAATAATAGTTCAATAGTATAATTCAAAATATAATAATTCGACCACGCAGCTGGACCGCTGACGTGAGTTCAGCAAATTTCCAAAATTAAGTTTATATGCCTATGTTTTAGGGTTTCAACAATTTGTGAAATAGGTCTACTCACGAAGGCGTTGAACAGCTGTCTGTGTGTACGCAATATATTAGTAGAATTTGTTTGCGCCTAGTGGCCTGCGAGTTTGCACCACTTGGCTTCGAACACGGTTCTTTTATGGTATTTTACTTTTTGGTTGATTTTGGGGGAACAAAGCGAGCTATAAGGACGCGTAAAAAACAAAATGTGCAGAATAACATCCTACATTTATATTTTTAGAAAAGACTCAAAAACAAATTCATTCTCGTAGGAAAAATATCAAAAATAGTTACACTTACAGTCAAAAACTGTGCTTCCGATTGTTGGATTTTTTTGGCTAACGAACTCGCCCGAGCGACATAGACAACCAACACGTGTAAGAAATTTGGACCAAATCGGACTTAAAATGCGACCGCTAGAGTGCGAACACATAATATATACATATATATATATATATATAAATATATAAATTTTAATGACACCCCAAAACGTGTTCTGGGGACCATGATCGGCTCATTTGCTACGCCCGACCTTGGGTCTCACCATAAGGGCGACTGCAATAGCTCATTTTTCCTATGAAAATTCGCTAATAAAAGCACCATTGGGTTCTATTCGTCAAGGTTTGAACTTTCTACCCCTACCTTCAAATCATTCGTCACACTTATAGTTCCTTAGATATGATTCTTTCTGTAAACCCTTAAAATTGAGCAGTTTTCAAACAATGAGAAAACACATTTTGCAATCGATGTATTTATTACAAATCAATATATTTGTATAATGATTTTTATATAGAACTAGCTGACCCGTACGGCGTTGGCCGTGGTGGTTGGTATTTTCAGTATTTTTGACGTAATTGTATTCTTTTTAAGTGTTCAGTCAGTGAGTGGTATTTGGCTTTTATATATATAGATCTTAAATAATAAAACCGCTATTGTCATAATAATAAAAGATCTGAAATTATGATTTCAGTAACTTTGATCCCCCCCAACCCCTTCTAAAATTTCGAAATCTTCCATACCCTTTCTTAGTGAGCACCTATGGCCCTAGAGGAAGGTACATACCAAATTTCATTCCAATCCGTTTGGTATTTTTGAAGAAATCGTGATTTAATAACTTTGACCCCCCACCCTAAAATTTCGAATTTTTAAAAACCCTTTCTTAGCGAGCGCCTATGGTCCTAGAGGAAGCTACATACCAAATTTCATTCCAATCTATTCGGTAATTTTAGAGAAATCGTGATTTAGTCATTTTTACCCCCCAAGCCCCCCTAAAATTTCCAATTTTTTAAAACCTTTTTTTAGTGAACAGTTATGGCCCTAGAGGAAGCTACATACCAAATTTCATTCCAATCCGTTCGGTAGTTTTGATGAAATCGTTTTTTAATAACTTTGATCCCCCAAAACCTCCCTACAATTTCGAATTTTTTCAAACTCTTTTTTAGTGAGTACGTATGGCCCTAGAGGAAGCTACATACCAAATTTCATTTCAATCCGTTCGGTAGTTTTTGAGAAGTCGTGATGAGTGAGCCAGTGAGTAAGTGAGAGGTATTTCGCTTTTATATATATAGATTGAAGTGCAAGTTCTATATTTTGGTTTGATATAAGGAAATACTGATTTGGTGTTCCGATGCTATAAAAGGCTGTTTCCGTGAAATACGTACAATTTCTTCAACGACCTTAGTGCGTTATCCGTTATATTTTCGCATTGTCTACAGCGCGGCATCATCTGGCTGGAACTGTACAGCCTACTATCCGTTTGTGATAGTTTTGTTTAGTTGTTCTAATTTAGTGAAACAAAGTGAAATAAGATTGTTTAAAATTTTCAAGTAAACAGTTCAATTCAATGATTTATTATCTACAATTTGTTATAATAAGCAAATATTCCTAAATTCCTATTCAAAATAGGTCCTCTCTACAATTTTCAAGCACTGTATACCAACAAATTATTCTAGACCACCCGGAATAGGACACAGCCCCCCTTCAAAACCGGCTGGATCCACCCATGCTACTGAAGAATAAATTCTGCTGACATAAATTGACCACCATATTTAAAAATGGAGTCTGTTTTCCGTCTTACTCAAATGTTGAATTTTGTTACTTTATCGTTCTTTAGCAGGTAGTACTGCTTGGAAATCTAAAACTGTGTATTATTTTCTACAATTCTTTATGCAATGAATGGCTGTTTTACATTTACTCAATACTAAGGGAGACCCCTGCGTGCTCCGCACGCCAACCAACAATGAAACCTTCTAAAAATACGTGTTATGTTTTATTTATATGTACCAGGAGACCGAGCTAAAGCTCGATTATAAGCAGGGCTATGATTTCAATAATAAATATTGGATTATTGAGTTTTGAGGTTAGGCCTATAACATTAAACAACTAAATAAAGGGTATATACAACATTAGGCTTACCTGTAATAAAAATACAGTTTAAAGGATTAACCATAATCTCAACGCTATGCCTCAGAAATAAGTCAGGCCTAAATTAAAGTTTAATATTTCAATATTGATTTAGGCCTAGGGCCTAGTTCGCTCACGTCAATAACTATTATTGCAAATTTCCGTGAACATCGTTTAGGTTAGGCCTATAACATTAAACAACTAAATAAAGGGTATGTTTATTTAGCAGAAGTATTCGTTGCCATGGTAACTATAAATAGATATCACATTAGGCTTACCTCTAATAAAATACAGTTTAAAAGAAAACAGATGATTATTGTAATGACATTGAAAACATTTGCATCAGCTGTGCTTTGTATTGTTTAAAATGGACAAATTTCACTTTTTAATTTAATAAAAAGACGTAGAAAACGAATTTTCCCAGACTGGTGACCATTTCCAATCGATTTCTCGTGGCCAAAAGCCCCATATAAAATAAAAAATCCTTAGACGGAGATTCCAGATCCATTTAGCAGACAGACAATTATCTCTCGCTTTAGAAGATAAGATAAAGGTGTAGGATTAATAAAAACCTCAAAACTAAGATGGTAAATAATGATAAGTGTTCAAATCAAATAATTTCGTAAATTTTATAACAGCAGTTATAATCACACTGATTTAAATAAAAACCCCGAACCACAAAACAAGGAACAAAAACAATAATAAACAACTAAATTGTAAGTTATGTTTAATACGTTACCCTTATGTACATTTCGATGACATGGTCATCATCCTCAGAGGGTTTTAACACTACTACTCTTTTATTTGTTTAAGCAGTCATAATAATGGGTAAAAGAACCAGCAAGGCTCAGGTCTACACTTTAAAACCCTGACCTAAAAGCTAGTAGGCCTTAAACAAAAATAATTGCTTTAAAATTTGAAATCAGCTGTTAATGGATATATTGGAGCAAACAGTTATATTATCGGTTATTTTTTTTCAATTGGTTGCTATGGTAATATATGTATGTACATGTATTGGTTTAACCTAAGAATTTTTTCCGACTAAATTTACAAATATTGAAATAAAAAAAGGTTTTTATCGAAATGAATTATAGCCTATGCTACTCAGGGATAGTGTAGCTTTTTATTGGTAAAACTATTTTTCAATCGGTTCAGTAGTGCCAGAGATTACCCTCTACATACAAACAAACAAACAAAAAAAACAAACTTTACCTCTTAATAATATTAGTATAGATAACCCCCAAACAATATTTTAAAATCAACATTTTAGTAATGCAAATTTAAATTGTAAAAACCTGAATATGAAAGTTGAAAACTTACTACGCATCAAAATACTAACACTGTGGTACGTTCAAATTAAATGGCAGCACTGGATGAGTAGGTAGGGGAAGGTAATTAAAACTCTCTTTACAGCTGTCACCATCAGCTGTTGCCACGTGTTTTAATCATCGCCTTCTCGTATCAGAGATTTAATAATTATGAAATCTGGTTGCTATGGAGACCAGAGTTTGTTTAATCCTAAAGTCTCAGAGGCCTGTAATTAGCTTGTATAGATGCTGGCTAAGTGGATATTCAAGACAAAGGCGTAACATAGTTTAAAAAGTAGTTTTTCAAAGTGTTTACTGATTAGTTTTTAATTTCAAAGTCAATTTTTGCTACGAAGGGTTTAAACTGAAGTGAGGATCGAGGAGGTTTACCATATACACATCTTATAAAAAATAAGTGTATAGGTTTAGTTTCAATAAGTTATCAAGTGTTGTACTTACTGTGTACTGTCCCACTATCAGGTCGTCAAACATTAAAACACTAAAAAGATGTACACTATTTTACATAAACATCCAGAGGTCGCCCACCTCGATTTTCGAAGGATGATGCGGATGTTAATTTCTTAGAATTACTGAGTATTATTACATTTTTTCATATTTCTTTGTTACAAATGTTATTACAGTATTATTTTATGTTAGCTTACATTTTGTTATGATTTAATGTTGACAACTAAAACCCGGATTTTTAAAAGAGAAAAACAATATTTTTCTGTAAATTTTAAGCCAATAGAGAAATGAAAAAAAAAATCAAATGTGAAAAATGTTGATAATTGTAAGGGCTTCAATTTGATATGTAAGATGACCCCACATTGCAATTTGAAAATTTTGAGATATTGACTTTTTAAGCTTCTAAAAGTTGTAAATTTTGAAACCTGCTAAAAATGTGAGAAAACCTACCAAAAATTAGGCATTGTTTGAAAGGTCACATCTTTGTCAATGTACTTTAAAAATTGAAGCTGTTAAAAAAAATCATATGTCAGATGTAAAAAGATATGTAAACTTAAGTTTTTATGATGTTTCGGACCACCCTGTATTGACGGTGCAAAATAAATGAAAAACATTTGGTTTTAACGATCAGTGTACCGAGACCTTTAAAATTAGGTAAAACACGACCTACCTTTACATTTGAAAATTTCCCAAAAACTAATCCCCACCCCAAAAAATACTCTTTTGGGGTATTTTAGAGGGTTGAAAACATTTTCCCTGAATTAATTGGGGTCGAAATATTGGGTTATCAGTTTAAACTAAATGTCTAAGTATTTTAGTTTCAATGTTATACAAGCTGGCCACCCGCTCTGATACACCCTGTATAACTATAATTTTGGAAATTCGCAAAACTTACGTCATCGGTTTAGCTGCGAGGTCGAGTTATTGTATGCTGTGACTAGATAGATATTTTTCATAACTTTTGAGTGAACATGTTATATGAACAGTAATTATGAAAATGCTTTGTTGCCAGATTTCAATCAGGACGGGAAGTCCGACAACATCAGCTTCATGATCAAAAGGGTCAAAGTCCATTCTTCAGAAGCCCTGCAAGACCCTAGTTATCGCTTTCCTGGGAATTACGGAGTGGAAAAATTCCTTGAACTATTCTCTGGTAAGTTTACTGGCATTATACAATATGTTGTAGAAGTAAGTATACCATTACGTTTAGTTTACCTGCCCTTCCACAGGATCAGTGTAAGTAGAACTCGTGTTTGTAGCGAGGGTCATAAACTTTAAAATCGGGGAAATATCGGAAGCTTGGTTTCGACTTGTCTGAATCATGGGCCACGCCCCCCCCCCCCTTAGCTGCCAGGGAAAGGAAAATATGTATATTATTAATTATAGTCTGGTATTTTTCTTTAAAGAGATTAGCACTAAAATATGTCTTAAATGTTATGTGCCGTTGGATTTTACATAATAAAATATGCTTATTTTATTTTTACATGAGTTCAAGCATGAGCTGCCGGGTCACTACTTGGTGCGGCCTCTAGGAGTGTTACAGGTCTTTGTGTATTCACTGACGGTGTAAAGGTACAGACTCAATGCTGTGTGGGTTAATATTTCACCTGAACAGCCAAATTGGTTTCCCAAATTTTAAAAGTTTTCTTGGGGAGGTCAAAAATATCCCTGGACTCCTTTTACCGAAGGAGGGGAGGGTACTTCTTTTCAGGGCTGACTTCTTATTACGTTCATAGCTACGCAAATTTCGTATTTCCTATGCTAGGTGCTGACCTTTTATTTTTTATATTTATAGTCTAAATGATTATAAATTACTTTATTTTTTTAACCTTTCTACGTAATAATCACTAATATTTTAAAGCGGACAAACATGTGCGTCCATAGCATATAGGCTTAAAATTGGCGTGCAAAGCACGCAGTACTCAATGCATTGTATATTGAAAATACTCTCAATACGGTTGTTGCCGTGCGAAGCACGCATTGCATTGTGTATTGAAAATATTCGCAATACGGGGGGGGGGGGGGCTACTTAGACTGTATGAAACATTACGGGGTTATTTGTCAGCTAAAAACAAGCAAATAATACAAAGTATGTCCTATGTCGATCTGTTTTTTTTTCTGTTCATCTGTATGTGATTTTTACAAAAACCTTAATATCTCAGTAACGTTTGAAGATATAATCATGAAACTGGGTATGAGTATTGATCTAAATAGGGTACATGTTACTTTAAAAATTTGTTTTCCTACAAAAATACGTTTTAAAATTTCGTAAGTTGAAAACTTTCAATGTTTAATATCTAGAAAAGTGTAAATTTTACAAAAAATGTTGACGTAACAACATTTTTAGACTATTAAACAAATAAAAGAGCACTGTGGTGACAAAATCACACTTATTTAAATAAAAACTCCGAACCACAAAACAAGGAACAAGAACAATAACTAAACAACTAAATTGTAAGTTATGTTTGATACGTTACCCTTGTCCCTTATGTACATTTTGATGACATGGTCATCATCCTCAGAGGTTTTTAACATTACGTAGTGTATAAATACGGGACAGGAAACACTGTTAGGTTAGTTATAGTTTGATTATTGTAGCTCGTGCATCACTGAAGATGGCGACTTTGTTGAAACGCGTTTGAGTTAATAAACGTATTAGTCGAGAGATTTTGTTCAAAGTTTATTCTATCAAGTATATCTTCTCACAAGTCAAGCTCAATATTTATTTATAGATTACGTTTAACTCTTACGAAATGTAAAAAAAAACACTGCGTCAGAGCCTCAAGGTTAGTTTACATGAGAAATTATTCGAAATAGAATAATTTAGCAAGATTTGTATGAGACAAAGGTCGTCACAGGGAAGTGTATGAAAGTATAAAGGTTCGTTAACATTGTTGTGAGAAGTGAATGCAGATGTAAGGGAGAAGGGAAAATAAAGTTACAATAGAAGGCAGCACTGGCGTTGTTATGAAATTATATTCCCCTGTTTTGTGTAAAAGAAAACATAACGGTAAAGATGGCGGAACTGAAAGCTTCTATTGAAAGTAAACCAACCAGGTGAATGTTTTCGTAAATAAGGTTATGTTGTAAAATATCGTGAAGGGTTGGAAAGGGTGGTTGCATTAAGGGTTGGTAAAAAGGTGTATTATTATTTATTATGTCCTCGATATTTTAACGAATGTTCAAAGTTAAATATTCTTTTGGAATTTTTGTTTTCTTTTTATTAAGTCTCTTATTCTTACCTCTCTCCGAAGACTATTTAGTCTTATTTAGTGGTCTTTTCCACTTTCTTTCAGTTGTTTCTGATTCGAACAAACTTTTTCTCGGGTAAGTCCTTTACTAATTTCCTATTCCTATCCAAGTCAACCCCCTTCCATATCCCCCCATACCTCAACCTAGCCTCAGTCAGACCCCGGAGATTGTCTCCAATCTACCTCTCCTTCCTTCCCTCAACTCGTGCAAAGACCTGCAACATCAGCATTTTATCCTCCGTCCTCCATCATTCTTCACAGTTTCTTCTTTGATGCTCTCCCCAACTCCTTCTAAGGTCCTCCAGCAGGAGACACTCCCCCATCACATGGTTCGGCGTCTCTTCCTTCACGCAGAGTTTCCCACTAAACCTTGAATGGCCCGCGCTCCGTTAGAAAGTATATCATCTCGATATTAACTTCAAGATGTTTTTCCTTAATCCTTTTCCTTCCGTTCACCATTCAAAAAAATGCCTGCCCTTTCCAGACGCCGACCATCTCTCCTGTCAGATCCCCAAAACTGCCTCTCTAATTCTCCTCTTCATTATTCTTCAATCCTGTATATCTCCCTCCAGTGGAATCTCCTCCATAGTCCTTGGCAGAACCTCCTTCTGTACATTGTAAACCTCCCTCACTGACAGGTCCATCGGCACCATACCACTAACCACTTCCAGCGCATCCACCGACGTCGTACTATAAGCTCATCCTTTTAGAAATATTCAAAAATACTAGTTCCATGCGTGTAGGATCTTGGTGTAGTAGTGTTTGGTTCTTTTCACACTATTACGCCAATTAGAGTAATGCATACGAGAGGCAGTACAGCTGAATCAGTAGCCATTAACAACGTTCGATCCTACGCAACCTGTGTTAAAACTACGGTATTAAAATTGTATCGAAGAAAGTTTACCTGAAAACTATATAATTCAAAGAGGAAAGTATAAATAGTTTTTCTAACCCTATATTCAATATTTGTTATTTTAACTAACCTATTATGAGGACGTTTTTAATTTATTGCTGATTTATTACTAGTGGAGACCTCTGCTTGCCCTGCACGCCAACCCCGTTGGATCATTGTACACACATACGTTATGTTCTCTTCATAATAAAGGTGTAGGATTAATTATAACATCAAAGCTAAGATGGTAAACACAGTTAAATGTCCATTCATTGTAAATACATTCAATAAACATAAAAAGTTGGTTCATCAGTCTATACCTAACCTAAACTTATTGTGTGTGTATATTTAATTTATTTTACCTGCCTTAACGGTAAAATACATACAATAATTTTATATTAGGCCTAGAAAGTAATTTTATGTCTAGGCCTAACCTAAAATTACTGTATGTATGTTGCCGTTAAGGCAGGTAAAATAAATTAAATATAAACACAATAATTTTATGTTGGACCTAGACTGATGAACCAACATTTTATGTTTATTGAATGTATTTACAATGAGTGGACATTTAACTGTGTTCACCATCTTAGCTTTGATGTTACAATTTTATTAATTCTACACCTTTATTATAATAACATTAAACTTATGGAAACAGTAAATATTTGTATCAAAAACTAACTAATAGTAAACGGCAATTGAAAGACTAAAATTAGTATGTGTGTATGTTGCCGTTAAGGCTGGTAAAAGAATTGAAGAAAAGGCGTGATGAACATCGGTCCCACGACCGCACACATTTACTATTTTTTACAAAGCACTTAATTTCATTGGACGTCGGAAATATATTGACCTCAAATTTTGGATACATATTTGGTGTGACATCGTTTACCTATCTACAAGAAACCAAAACATTTTTTAATATATTTTCAAGATGGCGGCCGTTTAAAATTTGTAATGTAAAATATCTCAAAAGCCATTTACATTGTAAAAATATTGCAAAAAAAAAAATTTCCTTTTTTATGGCAACCATGACTCTTTTTTATTATTTCCGCAACTTGGAATATAATCGAGTTATTGACTAAAAACTAAATATTTTGCATATTATGGACAACTACCAAGTTACAATTTGTTTTTTTTTTTAGCCAATAATTCGGATCATACACAAATAATTGAAACAAACTTTATGTTTGTCGTTAAAAATCTAATTTTTGTTTCTTGAATTTTTTTTTGTAAATTTAGCGGTTTCGAGATATTTCGTTACAAACATGTCAACGCCCTCCATTTTGAAAATGTATGAAACAGCTTTTTGGTTTTTGTACGTGAGTTAAAGATGTCATACCAAATATGTATTCAAAATTTGCGTTCAATATATTTCCGACATCCAAAGATATTAAGTATTTTGTAAAAACAAACAAAATGGTGGACAGCTATAAAACGAAGCATTTTTTCTTTATTTTCATTATTAAAACACGTTTCTTTCTGAATCACTCTGTATAAGGCTTTTATGGTACGGAACCCTCGCCTTACTTAAGTTTAACAATAGTCTTACAAAAAAAAATAGGTCCAACAATAATTTTAATATTTTTTCTTTTACTAACTTTACAAAAGTCAATGCTACATTAATTATAACCTCTTAAAACTAGGTTTTTCCAAAACCATTTCTGCCCTGGTTTCTAGAATAAATTATTTCATGATAATAACGTGGCGCTCTTGTTATAAACAATTAATTACATTAACATTATTAACCCTTACTAGCGACAATCTGTGCACAGATTGGTTTCCCGCTAAACCTGTGCTCGTTTATAATCTGTAGGGTACGTAATCCGCATATTTCCCAGAACGATTAGAGCTACACAGCGTCTGACATATACAAGCAAAGGAATGCGGAACAAGCAGAGCAACCTATCGGCGTTATTGGAAACTGCATTCTAAAGTAATATCACAAATACCGATGGAGTTACATTCAGTAGAAAACGCTTGTTACGACATTCTGGTATCTTGTATCATCATTTTAAAATGTAAACCACTAAAAGATTAGGAAATTAACGATACATTTTGATTATTAGCGAATTTCAATAGGAAAAATGAGCTATTGCAGTGGAACTTATGGTGAGACCCGAGGTCGGGAGTAGCAAATGAGCACCGAACATGGTCCCCAGAACACGTTTTGGAGTGTCATTAAAAATCATAAGTATATATATGTGTTCGCACTCTAGCGGCCGCATTTTAAGTCCGATTTGGTACAAATTTGGTACACATGTTGGCTGTCTACGTCACTCGGACGAGTTCGTTAGCTAAAAAAATCCAACAATCGGAAGTACGTTTTTTGACAGGAAGTAACTATGTTTTGAGATTTTTCCTACGAGAATGAATTTGTTTTTGAGTTTTTCCCACAAATATAAGTGTAGGATGTTATTCTGCACATTTTGTTTTTTTACGCGACCTTATGGCTCGCTTGGTTCCCCGAAAATCGATCGAAACGTAAAATACCATAGAAGTACCCGGTTCAAAGCCATGTGGTGGATTCTACCGTGGGGTTGGCGTGCGAAGCACGCAATGTTTTTTTATATTAAAGAACTCCCAATATGCGGAATGGCGTGCGAAGCACGCAGATCATTGTATATTAAAGATAATCCCAATATGCAGAATGGCGTGCGAAGCACTCAATGCTGTGTGTATTGAAGATACTCCCAATATGCGGAATGGCGTGCGAACCATTTTGCAGCTATTCAGCACCGTCGTGAATAGACCTATTTCCCAAATTGTTGGTCGAAACCCTGAAACATAGGCCTATAAACTTAATTTTGGAAATTTGCTCAACCCACGTCAGCGGTTCAGCTGCGTGGTCGAATTATTTTAAATTCTTTCGTGTAAGTAAACATACTGATCAAGCTTATCCAATTTATCAAAATCAGTTTTTTATATTTCGTGTGCCTCATACGTTCTTGCGTTGTAACAAAATTTTACGATTTTATCATCTGAACCGGTCCAGGCAGTGGCGCATCTACACATTTTGGGGGTTTAAACATTTT
>JAGFPH010013987.1:0-24876 GCA_018207615.1 Philaenus spumarius | reverse complement strand
TTCTCAGTTCGTATTCTTGGCCAAGATTAAATGTAAATATTTTCTAGTGGTGATTTTAGATTCATTTCTGGCTCATCTGGGTGTTACTACTTGCTAATTTTACCATTATTTTCAGTAATTATTATTCCTTACGTTGTTTAGATACGTTTAATCAAGAAGAAGTAATATTGGCAGTAATAATATTATCAAAAACATTTTATACGTAAAATTGTTTTATTTATTAAGATATTCTTGCAAAAACAATTTTAGTTTTTCAACGGGAATTCCAGTTGATTCATTTTAGTAAACTGGAGCCCTAACCCATGCAAAAGTTAGTAATTGCAATAAACAAGTTATCAACAAATTAAACTAGACGAGACCCACGCTGACATACCTTTCATGTATTATTTTATTTTTATTATAGTTTAAAGAATAATTATAAACTTTTAGATAAAATAGTAAATATTATTAAATGTCTAACTTTGATTAGAAATTTTGGCAAAATAGTTATAATAAAGGTTCAATGATGACTTATGCATTTAATGGTGTCAGTGTGTGGATTAAATAGTGAACCTCAGCCAGTGGAATATGGCGTCATTCAGGGGTCGACGTTAGGACCCATTCTTTTTTTAATTTATATAAATAATTTGTCTAAAATCAATATAGACGGGAAATTTTACCTATTTGCGGACGATACGGCTATTTTATTCGAAGGTAATAGTTGGGAAGAAGTACACGGGAAGGTTTTAAGGGATTTGTCGGTAGTGAAAAAGTGGTTTGATCAAAATTGTTTAACACTTAACATATCTAAAACAAAGTTCCTTCCTATAGCCCTTAGGTCCAATAGTGATTGTCCCTACGAAAGCATTAAGTTGCATTCGTGTGGGAATTACTTAAGTAAGTACTGTGCCTGTAGAGACATTGATAGAGTTGACACTTACAAATACTTAGGTGTCCTGTTTGATAAACGTTCAAATTGGTCTGCTCATGTTGACTATTTGAGTCGAAAAATTAGAAAGTTAATTTAAGTTTTTAAAAATTTAAATGAAATATTATATTTTTGTGAAATAAGACAGTTGTACTTTGCATATTGTCAATCTTTGCTTTTGGGGGGGGGGGATAATAGTTTGGGGATGTGCCTGTAAATCCATTCTGGCCCCTTTAGATGTTGTTCAGAGATCAGTTATGAAAATGGCGCTGCGTAAACCAAAACGACACCCATCTGAAGAGCTGTTTAACCTTTTTAACGTATTTAATATCAGACAACTTTTTATAAAAACTCTCTTAACTTTTTTGCATAAGAATTCAAATTCCATTTTGTCCATTTTGAACCATTCACATTTTACACGGCATTCTCAAACAGTGGGTATAAGGACAGATAGGCTTTATAAATCTGTATCCACCACAAATTCGTACTATGTATCACAGATCCTTTTTCGTAACATTCCAAGAAACTTGAGATTATTTAGTAATTATGAAATTAAGGTTTATAAAAGGCAAATTACTTTATGGTTGCGGGAAGTAGGAAGATACTATTGTGAGTCCGCAATTTCTTCGGAGTACGCATAGTGTTTTGTTTACATGGATATTTTGTGGTGTCACTGAAGTGACGTTGTTGTTCTGATGCTGATCTTATTTATTATTTTTTACACTAAACAAATTTTGTTTTTTCTTTTTTTCTCTCTTTTATTGTCATAAATTACATTTTATGTTGTGCACGACTCGTGTCCACGCACAGGCCTCGTGCCTATGTGGGCACTATTCCATATATTTGTTGTAACTTTGTATTTGTGAAATTTGTTATATGGAAATAAATAAATAAATAAAAAAAAATATACATATTCGTAAACGTAAAACGAACATCAAATTTAGAATAAAATGTCTTTCAAATCAAAGTCGAATGTTAATGGAAATAACAAAGAGAATAATTTTTCCTACATCTAGGGAAATTAGAGTAAACAGCTGATTGTTGCACCAATAATGGGCATCTTTAATCAGTTGAGTTATTTATTTTAAAAAGCAAATCCCATTTTTGAAACTATTGACAGAATTAACTATTCGATTACCCGAATTGTTAATTTTGTACTTCAAACCAGTTTAAGATCAAGCCATTTATATTAATATATAATAACAAATGGACATTGAGTGTATAGTTTTCTTCTAATTTTACTTCAAATTATAATTTCAATATTTGCTTCTCGATATAAACACTAAATCTATATATTAAAAAAAACCTGCTTTTTATTCACTTACTTCCTAAAGTTAATAATAACCAATT
The DNA here is from genome assembly GCA_018207615.1 of Philaenus spumarius. NCBI lineage: Eukaryota > Metazoa > Arthropoda > Insecta > Hemiptera > Aphrophoridae > Philaenus > Philaenus spumarius. The sequence goes on along the minus strand of JAGFPH010013987.1, from coordinate 22,619 downwards.
TTGATGATTCTGTTCTTATGTAAAAGATAATTTCAAGCTCTAAGTCACTGTAAAGCTAAACATATTTTATTTACACTTTTATTTTGGTTACATTCCGAGTTTTAAAATTGCATAAGTATGCTACATCTAAATTAATAGGAAGCAACAAAACAAGTTGAATTGTGTAACTTTTCATCAAAATTGGTTGAATTTCGACCTCAGGAGATGCTCGTAATATAATAAAAAAGAGTCGTTTGAATGACCGTCCGATTATTTACAAAATATAGACTAAATACTAAATATCGTACTTTGTACATAAACACGTTTAAAATATGTATTTTTAGTACGAATAAATCCAGATACAACATTTATTAACTTTAATGAAAGTAACACTTAGCTAAAAAACCAATAAAAGATATTTAAATCAACCATTGAACTAAAGTGATCCAGTAGTTTTTGTTTAATGATGATATAACAAATGTTTTCCTATATCAGGTTTAACGAATTGAACATTTCCTAAAATTACTTCAACCTTATAGCATCCGTAACATTCTAAGTGCCTTTGTAAACGGTCAATCGCCTTCATGATCGTCCAATAGCTTCAAATAAAAGAGATTAAATAGCTTTTGAAATATAAAGCTGTTATCCTACACTCTAAGCTATTGCAGCTATTACGTTAAACTATTGCTTAATAGCAAGGTATGTATAGCTGAGGGTTATTTTTTGCAGTATAAATAACCACAGGTGATGTTTTGTCCCAAACCTCATTCTATGTCTATGTTTTTCCCTCGTAATTTATTTAATTTAAAACTTGCCGAGTAAGTTACAGACAAACAGTTTCACAACCTACGAAATTAGTATTAAAAACATGACTGTTACTTGCTAATAGAACACAATTTTAGTTTCATTTGTAACCAAGCGAATTCTATTGTGATCACGATAACTTAGTGGTTAGACCATTGTACAGAAAGCCGAAGGTCCTGGGTTCAAATCCCGATTTTAATCTAAATTGTTCACTTACTATAAGTTACAATATTACCTTGTTACAATATTTGTAAGGAAACGTTCTACGGAACCTGTTAACAATATATGGTCAACAATTATTTAAAATGTTTAATTAAGAAGGAAAATTTTATTAAAGTAGCCATTATAGCATAATGTCTTATAAGAAATGTGACTGAACTGATAAAGTTAAATTATAGTAAATTGAATGCATATATCTATTAAAATATCCAACTTGGACAGCAAAATATTGGTTGCTTGAAATACAGCTTGTTCCCAAGATGCTAATTTACTAGCCAATAGTTAATAAGCAATTATGCAAAGCGCAGTCACAAAAAGATTAAATATTGAATAAGTTTTATCTTATTTTTATAAATAATTTAAATATTACTAAGTGTATTTCTAATTATTATTAGTGACAATATAACTGGAAAACTGAACCAAATATAAACCTATTATAGTAAATCAATTGTACGTAATTTTAATGACCTTTATTGGACAGGCAAATCCATAATTATTTATACAATATTTTAAAATGTATTTAGTTACAAGTAAAAGTAATCTTTAGAATCCATTTTATCAAATTGCGTTGTTGTTTAGTATTGTAGATGACTAATCGTTAAAATTGAGTAAAAAATGCCTATTAAATAATTATACTGTAATACTTATTTGTGACTTAAGGGAGGCATGTTTCATTTGTTGAACCGAAAGGAAATGTTATCGCACGATCGCCGCGAGGGTTAAATTTTGCTTGATGGCGACTATGATTTTCTCGTAAGACACACACAAATTTTCCAGCTAAAATTGTAGTAAACAATTTGCATTTTCCTATAGTATTAAAACATTCACATTCATATTTAAAAAAAAAATACTATTGAGTCTATTATGCCAAGAATACGCAGATATTTATGCTTAGTTGATTCAGCAGTTGTTTTACTAACATTGGTTTTAGCGGGCGGAAAAGTGCCAATAAAAAAAGCATTGCGTATACTTTCCAGCTCGGCTACAGGGGAGGCGGTCGACAAAGTATACTCAATGTTTTTTATATAAGCACTTTTACTACTGATAAATGATAAGTGGCTATTTTTATCATATTAAAATAAGACATACAATACTTCTTAAAGTAGTAGATGTAGGAAAACAAATATTGTGCCTGAAGTTATACCGTACATACAAAATAGGTCAATTTAAACAGAAAATGTTTTATTGTATTTGGAAAAAATCAAAATCAAAATTATTTGCATACTCATACACTTCATTTTGCGCTTATTTATGTAGGTTATTATTATGTTACAAAAACGCTTGAAGTTTTGTTGAAATAACTATACAAAGTCATATACTAAAGTAGAAATTACAACACCTTTCCATAATTACATCTATGAGGATGCTTGTTATTTATTACATTTTAGGAACGTTTGAAAATGTATTTTAGTATCTTTTTACTTTCTCCCCCTAATATTTAGTATATGGAGAAAGTATTCTGTTCTTCCAAATTTTCGAATTTGAATTTTTAGTGGAATTAACTGTTTTGGTGCTCCCTGAACCCCCAAAAAAGTTTTTAGTGGAATTATCTGTGTTGTTGCTCCTTGGTGTGTTGTTTTTTTTTCTTTGTGATGTCTGTCTGTGTGTCTGTTAGGATGTGTACAGAGCTGGCGACCATACCAACGGTCCGATTTTGATGAAATTTGGTATGTTGGTGTAGTTCTGGAATATCTCCAAGTAACTTTCAAATTTTTTATCTTTCACCCCCAAAAATTGTTAAAAAACGAGAAAAATAAAAATTTCTCAAAAACGGCATAACGATGTTTATAAAATGTTGTTTATTTGTAGCCCTTAATCCTACCATATGAAAAAAACTGCATATTTTTAAAAATTTTCGTTTATATAAAATTATAAAAGTCAACAATTGAAGATATACGTTTGAATCTACTTATTAAATTTGGGATTTATTTTTTATTTATTTTTACTGATTTCAGAGCTTATGTTCCATCATCAGGGTGTTCACTCAATATAGGTCGTTACACATGAAACCACTAAATGCATACAAATTGCACAATATAATATATCATTCTGCAAGTCAATTATACGGATCGTTTGAACTCAGCGTTTGCAGGATTAATCGCCAAGTAAAGTTGTAATACTACGAACGAGTAAACAAAAGTTTTATTTATCTCAGGACTTTAAATTATTTATTTGTTAAATTGCTCCAAAGTAATTATTTAATCTCAATTTATTAAAATGTAATTGGTGCCAAAACTGTTTAGAAATATATATACTCAAAACAGACACAACCTTTGAGGGTATATTAAATAAGTATGTTTTGTTATCATTAGACACTAAAAATCTTTGTATAATTTTGTTAAGTTTTTCATACTTGGTTGGAATTTATTTTATTTCAAAATGTTTTGTTTGTTATAAAAGTTCGGTTATTTTCCCATAAATTCCTCTGTTTGTTTCTTTTATATTTTCAAATCAGGGATGTTTTATTTTTATTTTTTCATATTTATCTATAAAAATACGAAAACTAGTAGGATTGCAATCATAATGTAAAATATTCGAATATTTTAAAATATCATTATACTTTTCACTAAAGCTTAGTTGTCAAACAAATAGTTTCCGATCCAAATTGTGGCTATATAAAATGAATAACCTGGTACATACATTAGAGCTTTTCCATTAATATAGTAATTAAATCTGTTTATAGTTATGGGTATGATTAACTTTCTTAACATGAAATCATTTTCTCAAAAGTCATGCTACTGAGGAACATCTATCTGTCTATATTATAATCCCAAGAACAGATGTATCCATATTTTTTCGATAGTTTCCGAGATTATCCCACAGTAAACAACGAAAAATCTTATCTTTGTATATGGGACTCTAGATCTCATTTAAAATTTTTCATTTAAGAGGGTAAATGGAGTTAAAGAATGTCTTACAGTAAAGTCTGTTTTACAGAGATAAGATGTAATGTGCAGAGAAGAAGATTGTTCTGTTACAGATTGTTATGATTATGTGAACAACTAGGACTCATTTATTACAGCTGTAGAAGCAGTATTTCCTGAATATCAAATGTACAAGGAGCTGAACACAAAATGAACACTCTAGTCATTTTCTACTAGGAAGCGACTACGAAAGAATAGTTGCAACGATGGTTAAATGTTATATTTACCCGCTTAAATCTCTTACTTATGGCTACTTCAACATAAGTGTATTGTCACATAGATCAATTAATATCAAATAAACCAATGGATGTATTTGACATATTTAATTTTTAACCATACATTTTCTATTTCGACTTAATGAATAAAAATTAACATTTTAAAAATGCTTTTTTAAAATGCATTTCAAGGTAAGCTAGGTTTCGAATCGATCTATAGAAATATTTCGTTTAGGCCTACGATCCGTCTTTCGAATGCAGTTCAAGGTAGGCTAAGTTTAGTGTCGGTTTAGAAAAATATTTAGTTTATTTATCTAAACTATTTTTAATTCAAAGTATTTTATTTTAAAATATTTAATTACTAATAATCTACTTCGTAAACGCTAAAATATATACCAATAGAGGCCGTGCCCTGTAAATAGTTAGTACTGTAATAATAACTAGGTCTAACTACACAATCATGCCAAAGCGTGCAAGTATCGGTAAGCAGTAGCAAGTAGTGTAACACAATGAAAATTATTCTAAGTATTTAGAATAGTAAATTATTATAAGGTTTATCGCACCGTGTGCTTAGCCTAGAGACTAGAGAAGGTCTTACCTGTTCAAGAGTCGGTGAGAGACAGAGCTTTATTCTGGTTGCAGTGACCTCCTTAGCTCGGTAGGTCGTCTGCGCATGCGCTAAAAGTGGGGATTTCCCTTTCTCCCGCACAGCAGGGAAATTTCTTAGACTCTTGCATCCAACGTATAGGCCGGGGAATTTCGGTTTCCCTTGTACTTGGCCTTTGTTTTAAAAAAAAATCACCGGTAAAAAATGTACCGTTACAACTCTAACACTTAGTCTTCTAGCAGACATTTAAAAGAGTCTGTAATTTTTGACGATTTAAAAGATTAAGGAAAGTTAAATTATTATTATATTATTTATTGATATTAAGTTAAAATACAAAAATAAAATTTGTTTTTTGTTTAACAATTTGCTGTTGAGTCAACATATAATGTAGTATTTTAAAAATATATTTGAAAACAAGTGTAACATGGAGGAAATATAATCGCACCATATGCCAGCATTGCGTGCTTCATCCCTCTTCCTCCTACATATAAGTATATCTAATAATTTAGTTTTAATAAATGTGCAGACTTAAAACTGTAAGTAATATTAAAAATGTTTAAATCAAAGTTTACAGTTTATGATAAAACGTGAAATTCATATTAAAACTTACAATGAAACCACCCTACTCCTAAACAAGAAACTAATCTAGAAATTAAAACTATAGATTGTTTAAAAGTTTTAAATTGGCTAAATATTGAACCAAAACCAAACATGTTTAATCAAATATGCTATTTATTTTAAATGGACAAATATGTATTTGTAAAGGCATAAATGATCTTTTAAATTATTTTTTAATTTCACTATTTTCCCCACGAATTTATAAGGATAAATGACTATTAAAAAAATGTTTACACTAAATTACTCATTTATTATTAAATCAAATTATATTTAACCCTAGAACCGGCAGACGGTACATAATGTACCGTCACTCCAACACATTTGTAACGAGTGATTGTATTGAATATTTGACACACTAAAAATCTATCAATCTCAAAAGGAAAAATACCATTGGAAAGGTAATGTTTCAAACTTTAATTTTTGTATTTATAATTTCTTTCTAAAACGTATATTTACATATGTAATCGTCGTTTTAAAATTGTAGATTTCTGTAAACCTGATTCCACGCGTGGATTCGAATACAATTGTACTGTTATTTCCCACTTATTTAACGTCCCAGACCATCTACAGTAATATTTTGATCAAAATTATAAAGCTACCATGGGATTCGTCAATATTTGATCTATCTAAAGATGCCTTGCAATCAGATGTCAGTACCATACAATTTGAATGACTAGTCTTTCTGTAAACCCTTGCGATTGGACAGTTTTGAAACCAATGAAACAGCACAATTTGTCCATTTAGATAACGCCCACAATCCCATATGTTTTTACAGATTTCTTTATACAATTCTGTAGATAAAACTTGCAGCTTTCATTCGATGTGAACTAAACTGGATATAACCAGTTTTATCTTTAGTCAAAGAGCGGTGTAAAGTACAAGATTTTCGTAAATTACAGCGGTGGAACGGGACTGTCTAGCCCATGTGATTCTCACGGTAAATCCCAACGGACGTTTTGTTTCGTTTACACGTGGAATGTTTTATTCGATTGACCTCATTTTGTTATTCAACTAAAGATATTTCAAACACTTTAGTGAACTAAGAAAAGACAAGTATATCGTTATTTTCTTTGATTTATTCTCTACACTTTGTTATAATAATATTTAATTTTTGGTCAAATAAAATATTTCTAAATTACGTTTTAAGCCAGGCCTACTTTTGTTAGCACCCTTGTGGTTGGAACATAAAAACTGGTGTAATCAAAATAATAAATTTGAAATTGATAATTGTTTTCATACAGTTATATTTAGAACTAAATTACGAAACTTTTTTACATTTATGGAAAAAATTACAAAAATTTTTTACTACTTCTTATGTAGACCTAAAGTTGAAATTTTATTTTCCTTAACTGAACATTTTTTGTTTCTTGAGGTAATAACTTTGTAAATTTTACATCTATAATTTTTTTACTGGCATATATACATTTTTTGAACCTTTCTCTAAAAAAAAGCTATGGAATACTTTTGTATTGGGGTTTATTTACTATTTTTGGCGAATTTTTGAAAAAATCCGTGCACACGCCAAAAAATCCATTTTCGTTAAAGCCGCCGGTTCGAGGGTTAAAAATATTTTCTACATTTATTTATAAAATGTCTTTCTTAGTTCAAACACTTTCTGCGCCCCAAGTTGTTATGCAACCTAACCAAATTCATTAACAGTTCGTAATCAGTAATCAACATAACGTATAGCAAACAGACCACTCTACTTGCATTGCAGGTTGTGTTACATAACGGTTGAATAAATAAATGTTATTACAACGTTTGCATCATCTTTGTCATTGTAAATAGCTTACTCTGAAATCTATAGTATTTAAGCAACCAGTTTAAATGAAATTACATATATAATAGGTTTACAATCCACCATTGAAGCCTATGTGGATTATTAAAATACCCATAACAGTTTTTAAAACTTTCAGTATTTAAATTTTTTTCTCAACAACGTGCACTTTAGACTGATATATAATACATAGATATTAAGTGCATATGAAAATGTTCATGCTTATGAAAACTGGGTAATGACATTAATTCCAATAATTTAGCCAACCGCTCAACCTACAAAATATTGATATTCGAAAAATAATTTAGAATCATCTGATCGTTTAGTAAGGTACCATAACCGTTCTTGACTGTGATTGTATTATGCGTATATAACGTCTTTTAAACTGTATTACGAAAGTAAATTTCATTTTAAAACTAATTTGAAAACTAGTTCATACTGAAGAAACTACTAAGTTAAGGTAAAAATGTATAAGGATTATTGTACAGCGGTCTGTCAGGATTACCTCAGTGAACGTAATGGATTGTTGAATAAATTAAGCAACAAAGTTCCCCGTGTAATTAAATACAGCCTCAGGCAGTACTTGAGGTAAACTTGTAAACACAATCTGTAAACTAGCTTGTCACAAGCAATAAGAGAGTTAGTTATACTGAACACAGAACTTTGTATTGTGCATGTATCTGAGGGATGTAATCCAATCTCAGAAAGTGTAAAGTTCCTGAGAAATGTAGTGCTACATCGATCGATATAGGTAATAAAGGGAGATAAAACCATGATTAGAATTTTTTATAATTTTTATAACATAATATGATTTAGCTTTGCAACATTTACGGAAATTGGAGGACGTGTACTTAATCACTTATTTAGAGGGTCACCTTTACTTTTTCGTCCGTTGTTAAATATTTGGTCTCAAATATTTAAGAAATTTATATTTTTAATTTACCACACCAGGCTTTCACTCAAAGAAAACAGGATTTAACAACTATTATTTAGTAAACCATTTAAGTATTAATCAACCCAATTCTCTAGGCTGAAATCTATAAGAAACTAAATAGGTACACAATCGTCAAGACAACTTGGAAATAATTTTTACATAATTATTCATTTTTAGGATGGGCTTGACTCAAAAGGAGTCCTCTGATTTACAGCCGCCTAGCCAGAACTCGCCTAGGATTTAGCTTTAGATTTAACTTAATTGAAAGTTAATCACACCACAATAGGTAAACCGTGTCCCCATAGTCGAACAACTGGAATTTCAGTTTACAGTTGTGCATGAATTGTTAAACATTGTTATTCGATTAACTTGGTACAATTATTATTGACTTAGATGTTAAAAACTTTACACTTCGGGAACCCTCCAAAAATATAAACGTAAATCATCACATGTTTATTTGTGTATAAACCCGTTAATTTTATTGCATGTAAAATATTATAACGTAAAATACTATAATACAGAATAATGATAGAATAATATTTAACGGGAACAAAGGCTTCATGATTGTGGTGTATCTGGTCAGTTAGCTGTCATGATTAAAGTTAATAGAGCTAGCAACACTTTCGGTTATATTACGATAACATTTTTGCAAAAGTTTTAACTCCTAAAATTGGGTCTCGTTATTATTGTTTTCGTTTTAACCCTATAATACTGTAATGTCGTCTCAGTGACCCGATCCAGCACTTTTGTAACGTCTGATGGTATCGAATATTTCACCCACTAAAAATCATTTAATCTAAATAAATAAAAACCCTTAGAAAGTAAATATTTCAAATTTTAATTTTCATATTTACAAATGTTTTGTAAAACGTATATTTACACAAATAATCATCGTTTAAAAATTGTAGTTTTTTTTTTAAACCTATTGCCGCGAGTGAAAACACAAAGAAATTACACAACTTTGTCACTTCTTCAAGGCTAAATATTTCTCGACAGAAATATTTTGACAACAATATAAAGATACCCTTAAATTCGTCAAGGTTTTAACTTTCTAAAACTGCCTCCAATCAGACACCACTCTTATAGTTTCGAAAATATAAGGTTTCTGTAAACCCTTGTAATTAAACATTTTTCAACCAAATGAAACAGCACATTTTAGATTGGACATATCTCTTACAATTATTCTTAACATTTGTATCTAATTTTAGAGAAAAGTAACTTTACCAATCATGTAAAGCAAACGACATTTACTCTAATGGTTTTCGTCGTATAGTCCTGGGAATGGGAAATATAGACAAGTGGGAAATTCAAAACTCGTCTTTCTCACGCTTTGGAAGTGACAGTGGTAACGGCTTTTCACACGGTATCTTCTATAGCTATAGCATTTGAAATGTTTCATATATTTGATCTCATTTTGTAATTCATGTAAAGCTAATTAAAATAATTTTATCAATAAATCATTTACAAGTATACAGTTCAATTCTTTGATTAATTCTTTACACTTTGTTATACTAATACTTAATTTTTTGACAAAACATATGTTCCTAAATTACTATTCAAACTAGGCCTAGTTTTATTAGTAGTCTTGTAGTAGGAACATACAAGCTGGTGTTTTAAAAATAAGAAATTTGAAATAAGTATATATGTTTATACAGTACTGTTTAGAAGTAAATTTAAAAACTTTTGTACATTTTGAAAAAAAAATACCAAAAATGTTTACTACTTTTTATGTATTCCTAAAGTTAAACTCTGTCCTTTCGTTACTGAACATTTCTTGTTTCTTGCGCTAATAACTTTGTACATTTTACATCAATAAATTTTTACTAGCTAAAAATATGAATTCTTTGCTCTTTTATCTACAAAAAAGCTTTTGGATTGGGTTACTACATTGGATTGGATTACTATATTTGACGAATTTTTAAATAAAAAGCTTGCAAACGCAAACAAATTAATTTTAGCTAACATTGACGGTTGTAGGGTTAACATAAATAAGGTCTAAAACTAAAACAAGATTAAATCATATTCAATGTTTATTATTTAACGAAGTTTATTTCAACCTCAGGAGCTGACCTTCCAAAAATTTGAATCAATACACAGTGTCCCCCCCAGCTAAATCTGACGCTATGTTAAATCCTTTATATTCTGTTCCAACGGTTTTGAAGTCGAATTTTGGAGGATTATCCACTATTAAATAGTATTCTATGATATAAATGCAGAGTTGACATCTGACATTTCAAATTCAGTGCAAACTGTATATAGGCATACATTCGTAGGAATCAAAGATGCTAAGTATCGATCTCTATAACAATAATTAAATTCGTTTATTAAGGAAATCACAAAGGCGGACCTCTGGAGACTGTTAAACATACGTTTCATTTTTCCTTTCTAAACTACTAAAATATTGAACAGAAGGTCTACCCTGGTCTTTTTAGTTAAGATAAAAACATTGTTTATTTTTCCATATACATTGTATAACCAGTAAATCATAAACCCTTTAATTAAACTCTAAAATCGCAAACTTCCCCAGCATTGCACTAACTCACCTGCTCTGTGCTATATCATCTCTAGTTATATAGCTAAATTAATTAAACTCATGAATCACAGCTGTGAGATTTACGAGGTCCATACAGTCCAATAAATTCCGACATTCCAATTTCAATGCGTTACAATAACCCTATAAACTACAATTGAGGCGGTTTCCGAAAGAAGGGCCCATAGGCCTATGTGCCCTTTTTCCGGAAATCGTTTTAAAAGATCCGCCATGTTCTTATGAATAGTCACAGCAAGTTTGGTACAGATATCTTTACTCTGTGGCGAGATAGAAACTTTTTTTCAAACCTGTGCACGCATATTTTTTAATTATTAATTTACATTGATAACTGTAAACTGCCTGAATGTAGATCAATTCCACATTTAACTCATAATCCAATTGCAGAATTTGTAACAAATAATTATTAATGTGATAGAAAATGCTCATATTCACAATCGTTTTTTTTTTAATCTGAGAATTGATTTACACGTTTTTGATCAAATCCTCGATTTGTTCATGCGTTCAATATCCAATGCGATTAACTAATTGGTGGAGAAACAGCGGTCCCACCAAGAGAATATTATACCTTAATTGGTAAGCCAGATGACTGGTATTCCCACATATGCGCCATGTGTTGGTTCCTAATGCATTCCACCTGTAAACACATATATGTTTAGATAGTTTTCCTATTTTGTAAGACACGATGATGATATGAAAGCTTTTGTTAAAGGTTCATTAACTTCTTAACTGATCACACAGCCGATACACCACCAGCCTTGTGGATTACAGAATGTAACTAATGAGCTGAGAGTTTACCGCTTCACCGAACTCATTATTAAATCTACACGAGCTGACATCAATCAATAGTTTTTTGAGCCATCGCTGCTTAGTGAGGTTAAAAGAGGGTAAAACATTCTACAAAGTTTGTTTTTAATTTGGTTTAATCCGTCCTCGAGATCACGAAAGTTGCTATTCAAACTTTACTAAGTAATTTATAAGTTTGAAAACGACACCGCATACAGAAAACCAATTGTTTTCGTTAAAGCAAACAAATATGCATGAAATACGTTTGTGTAAACTCCACCTGCGGTGACCTTTCCTTTTTAAAACAATAAAAACATAATAGTTTACTAATTCTGAATTCCTGATTTATTCAGTTTGTATTTTTTCTCTTTATTCAGCCTAGGATACAAAAATGTTTATTAAATAGTTTAACAGTTTGCCATGCGAATAAATGTAACTGAACTGAATTTTGTAAGTTGGGGAGCCTGCATTAAAAAATAACAAATATTGGCAACCAACAACCACAAAATCAAAAGACGATACTACACAGACATACACTTCCAGCTTACTCATATACCTTTACATAAATACCGCATATTTAAGTATACAATATTCAATTACCCTAAACAAACCTTCAACCTAATCTGTCGAAAGATAAACCTTTTAATCATATGGCACAACATTGTAAAATTTTGCGAAATACAAAAAACCTCGTTTTTGTAAACAAACTGTGTTTAAGTTTTGCTGTTCTATAAAGTTATTCATGCCTGTTTTATATATTTGTTAGATATACATTTTCATTTATAACTATCATAGCCAAACTTTTTTTAATGTACAATTCCTTATATACATATGTTTATCTTATGGAAAGAGTTTCAAGTTTACAAAAAGAGGATTAGAATTATTATTACTGTACATTGACCACGGATTATTCTAATAAATGGTTTTGCATCTTGATAATAACGTTTAAATGTGATATATAAGTAATACTACAACAACAAATTAAATATTCTGATTTCACATAAGCGCATTATATTTTGATAAGTACTTTACTACGACAAACAAGTTTAAGATAATGATATTTTCACAAACACATAAACAAATACCTCTTTAGGCCCTGAATATGTCTTTTCTGCAGTAAAATGTTCATAAAAAAAGACCTAAATATTTATTATGTAAGACTGAACCAATGTTTCAAAATAACATGTCAGATCATGGCTATTCGATATGTTATAATAAAATAATGGTTTTACAAATCAGATATTGAAATGCATAGTTATCTTTGTATTAAGAACTTATTTACTATAGGTAAACCAAACGATAATATAGATTATAAATATTCCTGCAAAATTCTATGCAGTTCCCAATTATATTTTACCTTGTAGACAAATTCCGTTACATCATTACATCTTCAATATGAATAGATACATATCTGTAGACGATTGTGATATAGCAGACCACACAATTCAAAAGAAGCTTAAAGGCTCATTAATTAAACTGGAAACAAAAGAAAACTTTACAGAAAACGGTTCGGAATACCGGGCAACCTGAAGCGTCATGCCAAGTACCCAGCGGAACTTGAAAGGTAGCCGAAACCTTACTTAGTAATGTTACAACCATTCTTTGCCTCGGAACAAGCTGTTTCAGTGAAGCCAACAAAAGTACCACGAGGTCTCTGCAGGCACACAATGGCTCTTTGGTGTCTAGTTGTTGCTCATATTCGTTTGTGTTGATTAGGATTCGATTGGGAAGAGAATATATGCTATTTTTTTATAGATTCCCATCCCCCTTGAGATCTGGGTGAGTATTAGTGTGAACAGACGCGTAACAGTGACGCTGCGTAACACAATACCTTGTGGTAATATTCTGCAATACAATAACCCTAAACCCTATTTACTGCAGTGGCGAATGCAGGGCATCATTTTGGGAGGGGAACTTTCGGAGAGGGAGGGTAGATGATATGTCGTTTGAAATTTTCAAACTAAAAATCACCAATTTGGGAGCATTTTCTTGTAACAATATTCCTTCAGTATTTTTTGTTTTCTTTACAAGATTTTTTAAATTTTATTATTCAGATATTGTATAGTTATTTAATAGTAAACCGTTTAATTATTTGAACAGAACTACACATGTTTAAAGAGTAGACTACTAATAGAAAAAATTACAACAACTTTGACTTCAAAGAAACAAGCTTGATCGTAATTATTAATGAGCAGGTGACTTTTTAGCTTAAAATAACATTTGAAATTAAATTTATATTAAGGTGTACTTAGGCCTAACGCTATAGAGAAAATTAATGGTTTTCTCCAGATCTTTCGAATCTCTCAATCACTTGGTTGGGTTCAATAGGTAGGCTATATCGTAGTGTACATATGAGAGCCAATACAACCAACCTTTTCTGAACGATGATAGTTTATGTACACTAACTACTTTAAGTGCCTTAAGGGCCATGCTTTACGGGAGCAGAGATGATAACGCTGAGAACCAGGCGTTAAATTCCCAAGCTATGACTTTGGAACGTGTCATCAAGCGGGACTCTGTCAACGTGGCGTCACTCACTTTCAAGATGACACCATTCATTTAGGTTGTCTAGAAGTATTAAAAACAATATAAACATATGAGGAATTGTGAAGGAGGAAGGGTAGACGATGTTGCATTGTCTCATCAACCTTATTCAAGCTTTTAGTTTTTAATTATTTTTTGCTATAATCATTTGACTTGAAAGAGGTGGCTGCTGTTCGATAGCGTATATAGTTTTTTCCGTGGTAAACATTTTGTCATTTTGAAGTACACAATAACTACTTTGAAATAAACTAGAACAACTAGAACCAGGACAAAGTCGATACTTCTGACTACTGTGACCTGTCTGGTATGCGCTGTGAGTGCGCGTTGACAGCGCTTCATATAACTTGGTTCGGCGTTGATAGCGCCCGGTTAACGCGGATTCGCCAGCGTTTAAAGCGCTCGTATAACATGGACCAAGGGAGTTCCATTTACCCGATAAACCCTCTGATAAACCGAGGTAGTATTAAAACCCTCTGAGGATGTTGACCATGTAATCGAAATGTAAATAAAGGTAACGTATAAAACATAACTTACAATTTAGTTGTTTAGTTATAGTTTTTGTTCCTTGTTTTGTCGTGGGGTTTTTTATTTAAATCAGTGTGAATATTAGGAATTTTGTGGTTTAAATTGGCATCACCATATGTCATGGCATGGGTTGGCGAATGAAGCTAGCAGGGGTAGAGCCCATAGTAATCAGATTTATATATACTTTTAAACACTCTTATTTACAGAATTATCAAATCTTTTATGCTTTACCTGAAAGTTTTTTTGTAGACTCGGATTTTATTTCTAACTAGACACTAATAAACAATGGATATAGTTAGATATATCGAGTTGGTAAAATGCATTATAACAGTCCGTCTTGACTACGCTCCGATTAGTATTGCAGAGCAACTTTACAATACACTATGATAAACATGGCAAATAAATGCAAGATATTTAACTACTGGTACACTTAATAAATATTAAATTATAATGTTAGGTTATTCTGCACTAAAAAGTGAATTACCTACTTGTAATTGACAAGTTGGTTGCAGACAACGTACTGATAGAACAAGTATAAACGACTTCTGAGGAAGTAAATAATTAAACAAGAGATGTACCACGTGACCAGGTTCCGTAACGACCAATTTCTGAGAAGAGAGGTAAGGGAGGAAATTACCCCATTTGTACTTATTTAAGGTTAGACATCTTTAACTTTAAAAGGCAGTTTAGTTTCAATAAATATTTTAATACTTTTTCCTAAAATCACATTAGCACTTTACCTTGGGGAATTGCGTGTATATGGTATACAGTTTATGTTTTGTTATCATTATGCCTTTAGATAAATTAACAACTTTTCTTTTTTTAATGATGCTTTTCATAATAATTTTATTTCAGTAAAACTTGTATTGTTGTATTTATGCAATATCTTTCTGTATATCAATTTATTACGTACATTGTACACACAATGTTTAGAAATAGGCAAAAGAAACTCTGGTTACTTTTAACCTAATATATATGCTTATGTTACGTAGCAAATTAAATCATTTAAATCCGGCGTATAATATTTTCTCTGAATTAAGATTCTCTCTGCTAGAAATATTATGAAATTAGCCTATATTTTGAGTATAATAAAAGTGAAATTTATAGTGAACTACATTCAGTCATAATAAAAACTTTCACACTATCTATTTCATATGTTGTAGAATCTTATGATCAATGTATATTATTTGGAAAATCGGTTATATTCAGTTAATTATTTTATAGTTTGCATTATGTTAATCATACTTTATTTAGTTTAAAATTCAGGTTATGCGTTTCACAGCTAGACTTACAATGGCAACGTTTTATGTGACATTTTGACATTTTTTATCAGATTTAACCACGCACTTGTGAATTTAATCATATTTATTCGTTATCATATGTGGTAAATGTACCTGTACATTTAACCTTTTATGAATTTTCTCTTAACTTAATGTTTATGAACAAAAACTCTATGTTTTACTGGTCCTCTTACAGACGCAACACTTTGAACATCATTTACTTTCCACGAGATGTTTAAAATAACTTTTTCTAAACGTGGTGCTTTATGAATGTCATATATAAATATGTATGTTTTAACATATTACTTCTCAATTATTTACATTAATGTAAAAATATTGTGTTGTGTATAAATTAGTAACAAAAAATATTATTTTAAATGATTACCTGAGGTAAAAGATGTTTACTTTAATTTCGTGTAAATAATATACATTTCTCAGATATACTAAATGCTGTATGTTGGCCTATGAACCATTCAAGGGATTCTCTAGTTAATAATATTAATTAATACGCATCGATGTTCACTTATACTAGGCTATATTAATTTAACCTTACTAACTATTCAGAATGAGTTTTATGTGACCTATTAAATATCTAGTCTCTGTTCAGAAAATAGTATTAATTTATATTTTTACAAAGTTCTATTATTTGCACCTAAGCTACATACCAGCTTACATTCAGCTCCTTATTTAGTTAAAAACTAACTGTAGTAATACATTTTAAACAATAACCCTGGTTTCACCCCCAAGCAACCCTAACAGTAAAGGAGCTTTCCCAGCGTCTCTTGAAGTAGATGCTATTGATGAGGCGGTTTCCCTAAACATAATTAAATTACTGAGGTGTAGCTTCAAGGTTAGGGCACATGAGAATATTTATTACTTTGAAAGTTAATAAGAAATGTGGTGATGGAATGTTTAGATCTTGTTTTACGAACGAAAGTGTGAATTTATAACTTAATTTCTGACTTCCAAATGGTTCGAATACAACACATTAAAACAACATATATTATATTAATTACCAAATATTTGTACTCTTAAGTCAATAGAATTATATTTTTAGTTTTTTTTATAGAGATATACTTAATTAATAATTAAAACAGTATATTTTTAAACAATCAAATTTAAAGAATTTAGTTTTTAGAAAATTTTTCTCATCTTTTCGAACTATAATTAATTACAAAATATATATATTTTTTTAAGTATTAGTTCTTTTAAAAATAATAATAATTTATATATATAATTGTTTCTTTAAATTAACGTGATGTTACAACTTTGTTATTTTCTATAATTTTGTAACATTAGAATAGCAGCTGGCTACTAGAACAGACGTTTTGTTATTGAATAGACTGCTGATGTCAGCTGATTACCATAAATGATAAATCAGAAATCAATGTTTTTTATTATGCATTTACTAAACGTAGAGAACAGAACTTTAAGTCGTTGAACCTTGCACTTTTGTATTCCAATTGTTCCTAAATTACATCTTCAATAATAACAGGAAATTAATTTATAACTTATAACGTTGATGAACAGTTCCTTGAAAAAGTTGTATAAATAATTTTTAAATGTTTAGCGATTTTTAAGAACTTTTATATCGTGCAATATTAAAAACAAGAGTTTTATTCCCAAAATATAAAAATTACCAATTGTATGCCCAAAAATTCATGTAGTATTTTTATTATTTTCCTTTTCAACACTGAATAAGAGCAAGTTTGACGATGTTAGGAATTTGTTCGTGATTTTGACGAAACGAAAAGGAGCCCCTTGGGGCAGATTATAACGTGTGTAGAACTTAATATAATACAAAATTAAACACTTTATTTTCTGTACTAACTGAACTCTTAACTGAGTTTCAGGTTAGCTGCTCCTCTAGAAATTCCTTATATGTTAGAGATAACTAAACTAAATCAATGATACGATTGGTACCAACTTTAAATGACGTTTTCCAAAAGATTTAATTTCAAAGTCATTCACAAGGTTACACCAAGGTGAATAGATGATATTTTCGAACAAAACATTTTATTTAGTTAAATAGTTTTAATAGTTAAAAATAAAAAAAGGAATTTTCTTGACTCTAGACAAATACATAATTTCTAAATCTGAGTTCAAAAAAGCTTGCCATACATTATAGTCAGATTGGGAAATAATATTTTAAAGTATTTTTTTAGAATCAGTTTTGAAACTGAACTATTTGTTTCTGCTTAGTGCTTCTCACTCAAACCAAGTTAGGAACTGCACACACATATTTTATATTTCAAATTATAGTAATAATAAATAGAGTGCAAAATGTATAACCTATTCTAATTTGGTTAAAATAAGAAACCTTGACGCAGCACCCGGATGGCGACTAAAGACTCTCTCTCTATCGCACTGATACAAAGTATACACTATTATAAACTGACACCACCTTGTTAACAACAAAAAACAAACGTTTAGAACAAAACAGTTTACAATAAATTTTTGCGAAATATTCTTAAGGAAATTTTAAAGACTACCTAAGAATTTTGATAACATCTAAAATTGCCACTTTTGATATGGGTTTGTACGTTGAAATTTGGGGGGTTTTGACCTAAAATAATTGAAGAAATGCTGAAAAAAGGTTTATTTCAGTTCTCTTCTATGTTTAACAGAGTCTAATGTAGTAGTTGCTCTCCAATAGTAATCGAAGCGTAGTCAAGACCCTGCATTTTCTGTTATAATGTACTTCATAAACTCGATAACTAACTGTATCCATTGATAATAATCTAGTGACTGGAACAGATGCAATCGTTTAGTATTTGTATAAAAAACAGTTTCTTAATAATTTATTATATTTAAGTTCAGTTTCAAATAATTGAAAAATAAAACAAAAATAGAGAAAGAAATATACGGACCAAGCGGTTGTCGGTTATGGAGAGATTCTGTGTTTTTAACAAAAGCATGGGGAATTATTATCAATTAATTATACATTTGAAATTTAGTCCTAAACGGCTTAGTTGTTATTTTAATAAATGGTAGCTTATAGTTGTAAATAAATCAACTGCTAATACATTCGTGGTAATTGTGGCATTGATAGCAACTTTAATGTTAGGCCTATTACATAACAGTGTTACAATTTGTGTATACAAAACTTATTTAAAATTTGTTAAAGGTTATTAGGATGTGTGTATTGGCCAACAACCCATTGCTACCTTTACACATATAATTAGTAATTTATTTTTAATAAGAATAAATTATCTTACAGATATTACCGTCAAGTGACATTTTATGATATATACATGAAGCGTTTCAGCTCTTTTATACCATCTTCAGATATAACAACTAACCACTCAACTGAAACATTAAGACTACACAAAACACAATCTGGCTACAGGATGGCAATTCAAAAAAGATCATCTGAATGAAATAGAATAGAATAGAATAGAATAAATTTATTACAACACAATTTTACAAACAAACAAAAGAAATACATAATAGAACCGTGTTGTAAAAGCAACCCCAACAGGTAAAAAACCCAATTACTGGGGGCCATCTATACAAAAATAAAATAAGTCATGCTTAAACTAATTAAAACTATGAAACAAATAATTAAACAATACAACCAATTACGTAATCAAACACATTATATACAAATAAACAATAAAAATGAAAACATAAAAACTAACATATTATACCTAGCTGTTGAGTCCCATCAAAACCTGCAAACCCACAGTCAGCGCTTGTTTAATGCAGACAAAGTCTCCCTGCGGAACCTCGACAAACCCCAGGAAACATCCACCTTGTGAGCGACCAAATTGTACAGAGCAATTGACGAGTTCAGCGGCCACGACGCATGCGCATGGGTTCTAATGGGCTCCTGGTAAAGTGGTCGTCTGAATAAAGGTAACATAGTTTATTTTATTCAGTTAGTGGCCTTGATACTGAAAACGAATAACTTTTTTAATAAGGTGTAGGATTGCTTAGAATATGTAATAAATAAAATAATTAATTATTTCATATATAACTTGTGTATTAAAAAACCTTTTAAAAAGACAAAATATTGTATTAGCTTATTATTTTTATGCTATTTCTTTCAAATTATAACATTAATGTTAATACAAATAATTTATAGTGTAATAAGTGATTTGTCTGAGTAAAATTAGAATTACATTTGTTAATAATATAATAATTATAGAAGATTATTTTACCTAACATAAAACTATTACATATAAGAAAACACACACCTTAGCGTACAAACAATAAATAGTGTATTGTATTGCGAAAACGAATTAAATTTGAGTCAGGAAAATTGAGAAATACGCCGTTGACAAATTAGAATAACAAACGAAATACAAAATTAACTTGTGATTTGTAAAAGCAACTTGACTTGCAAATATTAGATA
Organism: Philaenus spumarius; assembly: GCA_018207615.1. NCBI lineage: Eukaryota > Metazoa > Arthropoda > Insecta > Hemiptera > Aphrophoridae > Philaenus > Philaenus spumarius. The sequence continues at coordinate 2,501 of JAGFPH010013987.1, read as the reverse complement.
TATTTGATAAACTTGTGCTATATCAGTCTGTAGTGTACATTTAAGATCTTTGTAATAGACCTTCTGAAAAGCCGGGTAAACATCCAGAAAGATGCTAAGAGCATACATATGATAAGCAATACATGCTATGTATGTTTAGAGTCTGTAGTTCCTGCATCGAAATTTACAACTTCTAAGGTTCGGATCAATAAAATACAGGTTTCTGTATTTTAAAAAAATAAGTATGAGTTCACACCAGTCTCAAGATCTCTTTAGTGTTCTGTTTGTTGCACAATTTCAGTTACACCCTTTATGTGGGTATAATTCTGTAGTTATATTTACACACAGCTAGAGAATTATAAATTCCATGGGCAACATACTATTTATCATTAAATTTATGTTTAGCTAAGCATTAACCAGTTTTAAGTAGAACATTACATTCTAAAATAAAGTATAGCTACTTAAAAACACCCCATCGTATCCCTTCACCGTCATCTGTATGCAAATGAGAAGATTTAAGTTTTTAATAAAAACCACCCTTGCAACTGACACGTGGATGGATCCCAGGCGGCCTAACTTATTGTTCATAGGAAGTTATTTGGGTAAATGTTGTTCTTTAGCTGATGATATGTTAAAATTATTATTTAATCTATTTTATATTAGATTCGGGAATATATGCTGGGTGTGAATTGAATTAATCTGTATTGTATACTAACTAAATAAGCCGAGATTTGATTCGATTCGAGTTTGAATAAGCAAGTTTGTTTCAAAATGTAACTAAATAAAATAAAATTAAAATGAAGTTAATACCTAAAATTAATACATCCATTTATAGGTATTTAAAAAAATACAGATTCGTTTACCTTCGAAAACATTAATACTTCTTCGTATAACTTATAAACATATTCGGTGATTAATTTCTTCATTGCAATATAATTTACTTCTAAATAATTAACGTATATAAATACAAAATTTTAACACATAGTATTATTAACCTACAGACTTGTAATCCATATAATAAATGTACACACTTACCAGTTAAAATACATGTAACCGATAACGTCCTAACCACTAAATTTAAATCAGATTATATTCATACATATAGATTTGCACATATCAATCGATACTATATATTATACATACATACAACGCGCTGCGCGCGCAACTTTCTCTCTTTTGGTTCGCGTCAGTTGATGTACACCGAACATAATACTAATGTATATATTATGCTACAGCATGACGTTAAGCCGGAGTTTTATACCCATCCAACATCTTTCAACATAGCTACCTAACTCGCCTAAAGAAGTATTTAATTAACTTCAATATTTGATGGAAGGCTACGTCTCATAGCCTACTTGTACTTTTATGCAGAAGTAATTACAGCTAAATAAGATGATTTGTTTGAGTAAAGATTAACTTAATTTTCAGGTCTACAATATTTATAAATAAAAACTACTTTATGGAAACATAGACCTTCTTATCACATCTATAATTTTGTATACAGATAGATAGCTCTAGAATGTAATAACATTTCATGCCACTATGATTTTACTTACATCATTTCAAGTTAATTGTAAATTAATGAGCGTTCTGATAAATTAGTGAAGACTGATTTATGAATCAACCAAATTTTCTCTGGTTATAATCATCATAAAGTCTATAAAGGTAAAAGACTAAAATTAAGTTTTACATTACTTAAAATTTTTAATACAAATCTACAACCATTTTTAGAAAAGGTTCTGATCAGTTTTAAATACAAGTATTTAGTTGTATTTAATATTAATAATTGATGCTAGTAAACCTAATCCTCTGATATAACTGTTATTTTATACAGTTTGTGGTTATAGTAATACATATAAAAATAGCCTAAATAGTAGTTGTTAAGACTAGGCCTGTGCATAAAACAAATGTTTTCTGGTATTTTTGCTTTGTGTGGACTATATTAACAACGTCTTTAAATCTCATTTCAGTAATGTAAATAAAACAGAAATATGTATTACAACATTTATTATTTTAAACTTAACAAAAAAAAAGCATTTATACGAATTATTTAGAAAAAAACTGCAAGATAAAATAAAGATATTTTTGTTTTCTGATCAACTTACACCAAGCACTTTCAATTGAGAGATCATCCTAATTTCTATTTATAAAGATGATCAATAGTCCACCTTTCTATAATTTATTGAATTTTGCATAATGAAAAGAGCTACACAAATTTAAAACCACAAAACACGGGATGATCTAATTATTATAAAACATATTGAATAAATACTCTAATGTTTTACAGAACAAGATGAAATGTGCGGAAATGATTTAACTAATAAAAGGTATCAGCTGACGGAGATCAATATGGAATATTTAGATCAATCCAAATATACCTTTGGACATGAAAGACATATTGTTTACCTAATAAATTACGGTTATTTCGCTGAAGGGACGGACGAAGGTTTGAGTTCAATGCACGAATTGGTCTTTTCCAGTGTTTTATATATTTGTACTGCATACTTTGATATTCCACAAAT
>JAGFPH010013986.1:13165-24888 GCA_018207615.1 Philaenus spumarius | reverse complement strand
CTAGAGTTCAGAGAATGTTGGATGGCGTATACTGTAATTTCGACAAAGGAACGTGACTTTATGTTTAACATAGCAAGTTTTACCTAAAATTCACTATCAAAACAAACAAAACCTAGGCCTAGGATAAAGGTTATTAGTTGATTCGTTGATTCTACAGAACCACAGATAAACCCGTTAAACAAACAGATCCAACATCAAGAAATCAAGATGAACCTCTATGTTCATAAAACAAACGAAACGACCTACTGTATAACTGTATATAAAACGACTCAATTTTGTAAATTTATCGCTAACATTGTCTTCTTTGACGAACGGTAAATTATTCTATAATACAAGTGGCGCAATACGAGAATTATCGTATTTTGTGTACGATCCTTAGGATTGGATCGTATATCGTGCACAGAGGTAAAATATCGTACAAATACGATAATTATCGTACATCTGGCAACACTGAGTCAGACCGGAATATTTACTGTATTAGTGTTACTCTTAGCTTGGTTGGCATTCATGACTGACCTTTCTCTGTTTTCTCAGCCTCCATCTTAATTCCTATACATTACCAGCTTGGAATTGTTTTTACTACAATCTAAAAGGTTTCCAAAGGGTAATTAATAAAAAAAACAACACTACTTTATTTCTACAAAAAGAGAAGATAGTAAAGGTTTGTTAATTGGTTTTTTGGGTAAGTTGTAAGTATATTGCAAATATATAATTTGATTAAAGAAAATTAAACTTAAGATGCTCTTACAACTTTCATTCGTGATCACCTATTATAATGGTTTTTAAATCATAAAAAATATTCGAAAATAAAATGTTTAAAGAAATATATTTTTTGAAATATACTGGGGCTACATCCGACTAGACAACAGTCGTCAGTGGAATAACCTGCAATTATGTTATATTTAGTGGTTTAAATAGGAAAGACTGCATCAATATTATGGGAAAAGTAGTTAAATTCTTAGTTTAATGGTTAGCCGATATGTTCTAGCAAAATTCAGACAATTTTTTATAAATAAAGAAAAGGCAGAACTATTACTAAACATCGAATCGTTCAAGGGGTTTAAACTTATACCGTGTAATTAATGAGGAATGTTAATGTACAAAAAATCTGAACTGGCAGTAAAATGGTTGTAGCCGTACCACTGGCCACTCTACTAAGGAGAACTTATTATATATATATATTGTTTGCATGCAAATATTTAATAATTAGGGGGAAATTTATAAAGTGATCAAACAAAAATTTATTATTTAAGTAAAGTTCTGTAGTTAATTCCAAAAAAGTAATTTAAAAAAAATTCTATGTTAGGTCAGTTGAATTGCATAGATTCTGTAGTCTTAAGGTAAGTACACATTGGGTGATTATCGTCTAGCTCGAGTCGTTCGGCGATGTTACCAGCAAAATGAAAGCAGAACTTGAAGCGGCCGATGAGTCGATCGGTAAATGATCAAAGGATGTTGCTGTTGAGATATTAGTGATTCGAGATGGGAAACATTGGTCAATTCGTACATTCAATGAAAACATTTAAAATTTAACACTTAATGTTTGCGTATTTTAATTTTGTGTGATAAATAAATTTTAAATTAATATATTTTAATATGTTCTAGGTTGTGAGCGCTTTTAAAGAAATGTTTCAAGTAGCATCAATGCAGGAACTGCTTACATCACACTACGCCGAGTTATTCTCTATGCTATTGACTACTCTTGCTACATTTGTAGGTGTATCTCCGCCGATATATACACCAAGCTCTACCAAATCCATTTTCATACCAAACAGAGAAGCTTATAAAATTAATCCAGCAAGGTAAGTTCAAAATATGTACTTATTTACAGAGTATTGTAGTATAATGGCATTATGTAGAATTTTAAAATACTAAGTGAAATATCTCTTACTGTAGAAAATTTTGAGTGAACAACAACAAATAAATGTTGTGGATTTTAAGAAGGCTTTTGTAATTCTGGTTATAGTGAACCTCTAGGGAATGAGATATAAAGACCAACAATCGCTATAAGTCAAAATTACCGTAGTAATTTGGAAGAAGCTGTATTTTTTAATAGTGATCGATTCTTATTAGACTATCTTATTAAGGTCCCCGCATCTCCCTCGTGCTATAAGTTTTGTTTGAAGTGTTTTCTTTCAAAATTTTAATATACGATGCAAAAAATTACAAATGTAAAAATTTAATTTTTATGATAAGTCAAATTTATTTTTTCTTCTAGGATTTTTGAAATAGTTCAAGTACAGAAAATGATTCAAGCAAAAGTTGTAATATGTTATGTATTTTTAGCAGTGAAATAGTGTAATTGAGAGTATATTGATTATGGCAGTGTTTGTCATCTAACTGAGCTTGTGTGTTCTTCAACATTTTTACATACAAATCTTCTGTACTTAACTTATAATTACAAAAGTAACATAAAATATACTTCAAAAATAATAATAATAATTGCAAAAATAACGCAAGAAACAAGTTACGCACAAAGAAATATAAAAGCATTTAAATCACGATACTGCATAGTAATTATTTTGTCCAAAATATTGTGGTGCGAAACATGTTCCAAACTAGTCTATTCTGCGGGAATAACCTCGTAGACTCAGACTCCCCACTTCATTCTTATCTATTGCAGCGGCCTACTACTATGTTTGCTAATTTGTGTTGGATGTCGTTAAGGCAATATCATAAATTAAATTATATTTAAAGGAAAGTTTGTCATTAAGGACATTGTGGGGATCCGTTTTCACACTTTTGTAGATCTCGAACTCCTCCACCGAATTCATGTATCTACTTTTATTGCAAAAGTGTAGTATTTCAATGTTAGTGAATATCTGTGTATTTGTGGTTTTTTCAATCAAATATTCAGTGAAAGTCGAATTTGTGGAAAAAATTCTTATGAAATTTCCAAATTTATACTTTTTTTTTATACAGGGTGGAGCAGAGGAAACGCATGTTTTTCACTATTGAATGACTGGGACACGGTTTGATAAAAATAATAAAAACAAGCATTAAGTGATAGATTTTTTAATGCAGTTTTGAAATATACATACTTTAATTAGGTTCGAAAAATAATGTCTTGGAGATGACGTCCTTCTTGCTGGATACAAATTTGGATCCTCTCCCGAAAGTTACGCATGGATTTCTCCAACATTTCATTCGGCACGGCTTCAATTTTCTGACGAATGGAATTCTTCAGGTCATCGATTGTGCGAGGCTTGTTCATGTAAACTTTTGATTTTAAATATTCCCACAGAAAGAAGTCGCATATCGACAAATCGGGTGAGCGAGGGGGCCAGTAAACATCACCATATCTCGAAATAACATGTCCTGGGAACATTTGCCGAACCACTTCCATGGATGCTCTCGCCGTGTGAGCTGTGGCACCGTCCTGCTGAAACCATATTTCTCTCATGTTCACTTGACGCCTTTCAAGTTCTGGGCGAAGAAAGTTGTTTAACATGTTAACGTAGCGCGCTGATGTCACAGTAACTGCAGTTCCTTCCTCTTCAAAAAAATAGGGTCCAATAATCCCCACCTTTGAAATGCAGCACCACACTGTTACTTTTAAACTGTGGAGAGGTCTTTTGTGTAATTCATGTGGGTTCTCCTGCGCCCAATACCGACAGTTTTGAACATTGACGTAACCGTCTAAATGAAAGTGTGCTTCATCACTCATGAAGACTGTCGTATCTGCATCTTCCGTAAAAATTTTGTCCATTACGCGACAAAACTCTCTGCGCTGCACAAAATCCCCTTCAATAGGCTGCCGGACGATCATTATCTTGTACGGGTGAAACTTAAGATCATCATGTAAGATGCGGTGAAGCGAACGACGTGACATATCCAGCGCTACAGCATGTCGTCTAGCCGATCGTTTCGGACTAGCAAGAACTGCCGTTCTTACTCGGTCTACATTTTCCGGAGTACGAACTGAACGGGGAAGACCAGGTGGTTTCTTTTTCATCACAGATCCAGTACTTCTAAACGCTGCAACCCATCGGAGTACAGTTTTTCGATCGGGCATTGCACCTCGACGTCCAACTCTAAAATTTTGATGGAAAAGACGTTGCACTTAGACTACGGAATCATTTTTTCTAAAGTACTGCTCGACAACGAACACACGATGTTCTACGCTCCAACGCTCCATAGCAACTAAAACTACATTGTATGGGCAGTCTGCCAACATTCATTCAAGGTCAATATCCCCTCTCGTCGCCGCGTACTAGCGGTTCAAAAAACATGCGTTTCCTCTGCTCCACCCTGTATATATACATTTTTTTTGTAACCATATGTTACAGCAAGTGTTTCTTAAAACTTTTTTTGAAAGAGCTGGCCCGTCTGTCCTATATAAAAATTGTACAATACATTCTCTAAAACGTTGTCTATTATAATTTTTCCACATTTTTATTTGTTGGTTCTATTATAAATGTAAACAAAACTGTTTGCTTGATAAAGAAACTAACAGCTTAAAAACATTAACATTGTAAATCATAGCTGTAGCCACCAATAACAATATTTTTTTATAAAAGCTTGAAATAATATAAGCATACTATAACACTAATTCCATATTTTGCCATCCTCTGTCAAAGGTATAAGTCAAAATATTTTTACAAAATACTTTTGCGTTTTCCTAATAAATCACTCATTAAAACCTCATTAATCGTGGATAAAGGTCTCAATTGTATAAATGTTCTCAACTTATGTTCATATTAAATTGAATAATAATCTATATAATATAGTATAAAGTAAATTCAAATCATGTTTTTAGTAATTTAAATTAGTTTAAAAACATAATACAAATAAAAAATCAACATTTAGAAAAGTTTTTGGAAATTTTTTCCTCTTAGTTTTCTCACCTATGAAAGAATAAGGAAATAATGCACCCTAGTTTAGTTTCATTCAGAAGCAAAATGTGGATTAATAAGGTGTGAACTAATGTGGTCTTATTGAATTTTTATCAGAACTATAAACTTGGCATTTTGTTTTGTTCTAGGGTAGCTCAAGATGCCTTGAAGAATTTCCTGCTTTGCACCAGATGTGATACTGCTGCAGAGTCATTATTAGAATACGGTCTTGATTTGGGAGATAATATTGATACATTTCTAAACATGTTAACACATCTTGTAAAGTATGTACTTGCTTCATTTTCCTTGCTCACAATAATTTATAAATTAAATGTCAAATATTTTTTTTAAATACTCGGGCGCTTTCCTTAAACTCCATTTTCCATAATATGTATACCCTCCCAGTGGCAGACTGCCCGAAGTGAAGTTCTCTCAGGCGCAAGATGCAGCTATTTCGACAATTAGCGAGAATTTGCATACATTTGCATTTTCGATTAATTAATTCACTTAGAATTATCCAATCGTAATAAAACTGGCACCATTGGAAAGGAAATGAATTAAACTTTAATTTTTGTATTTACAACTTTTTCGTAAAACGTATATTTACATACGTAATCATCGTTTTAAAATATGCACATCGGTCTAGAGCTATTTCCGTGCGCGAATCTGCATACAATTGTACTGTTATTTCCCACTTCTTCAACGTTCAAGACCATCTACACAAATATTTCTTTGGCTATAATAACGATACCATTGGATTCGTCAAGATTTTATATTTCTGTTGGTGCCTTCTAATCAGATGTCACTATAAAAATAGTATTTTTTCCAAGAATTACTGTAAACCCTTGCGATTGGACAGTTTTTCAACCAATGAAACAGCCCATTTGTCAAGTGATTTTACGCCTACCATATCAAATGTTTTGACAGATTTCTTTACACCATTTTGTACAGCAAAGTCTGAATTTTGTAACGGTGGGAAATAATCCAGAAATAACCGTTTTTTTTGTCAGTCTAGACGACAGTTGAAATGTACATAATTATTACGTTCTAGGGAGAAAGGCTAGCGCCTGGGTTCCCACAGTATTCAAATGTCCCGTCCTATACGCAGAGTGTAGACTAGCGACTTTTCATTAGATTGATGTCATTTTGCTATTCAAATAAATATAACTCAAACACTTTTGTGAACTAAGGAAAGACAAGTATACCGTTCTTTTCTTTGATTTATCCTCTACACTTTGTTATAATAATATTTCATTTTTGGGCAAAGCATATATTAGTAAATGACGTTACAATCTAGGCCTAGGTTTGTTACCAGTCGTGTACTTGGAACATAAAAACTGTTTTTTTCAAAATAAAAAATTTGAAATTGATAAATGTTTTTATAAAGTTCTATTTAGAACTAAATTACAAAACTTTTTTATGCCTACGAAAAAAATACAAAAAAATGTTTACTACTTGTTATGTAGGCCTAAAGTTGAACTTTTTGCTTTCATTACTGAACATTTTTTGTTTCTTGAGCTAATAACTTTTACAATTTCAAAATAAACTAATTTTTAGTGGCATAATTGAATTCTTTGAAGTTTCTTCTACAAAAAAGCTATTGAACACTTTTGGATTGGGGTTCATTTACTATTTTTGGCGAATTTTAAAAAATATGCTTGCAAAATGCTAAAAACGGGCTGGCCAATTTTAGCTTTAACCATGCCACTTCTAGGGTTAAAAGAGTAAATGGGCACACTTTATCTGGTCCTTTCGAATTAAGACTCATTTTTAACATGTAACAAGACACTGTTCGTATAAATATACTTATGGTTTACAAGTAGGTACTAGTCAATTAATTATAACTATAACTAATAATGTTTATATTTAAGATTGTGGAGGGCTTAAAAAAAAGTAAATTAACTAAATAAACTAAAATAATCAACATGAGATGATTGATACATGATACAACATGTATTATTATTAAAATGTAATATTATTATGGTCATTAGATACATAATTTTAAAATACTTAGAAAACCATGTCCCTGTTGAAATTTTTGATTTATTGCTTGCACTCAAGGCCAACATTAAGAAACTTGAAAAACCTACAAAATATTGCCGGAAAACATGTTTAGCTATTTTAATAAATAATGAAGTTAGTGGGAATGGGACTTTTTACTGATTTGTATAATATCATTTGCAGTCTAGCTCTTATCATATATGCATTCTAATAATTTTGTTTGCAATGCCAGTCCCTCACATTATACTCTTATTGCTGATTTTATAATCACTTTGCATTTTTTGCTTACACTTTTAGTATTTAAGATTATGTTTTACTTGATTTATGAAATAGTTTTAAGCTTTGTAATTTAATAGTATTTGTTATGTACACAATAAAAGAATACATACTTTGGATGCAAAGTTATCACCTCAAAATTAAGTTTATTTTTATTAAATATTCAAATTAAATTAATTTTGATTACAGAAATGTTTGTTCAGTTATGAGCCATTTGTTGCCCAAAATGTTGACATCCATCAGTCAACATGCAAACAGCAATCATGAAGCCCAAAGAGTTGCTGTGGCTGCTTTTAATTCAGAGGTATTATAATTTAGTCATTTTAACTATTATTTTTATTTTTATTTGCTATTTTGAAACATTTCAATATTTCAAATCAAATTTCTTTATAGAAAAGACGAGATAAAGAAACTCAATCAAAAATTAAACATTTACAATAAGAATTAGGCCTAACGTTGCCAGAACCAAAATACTGTGCAAAGGGGTCCATTGTATAAAATATTTTCTATTAAAGAAGAAAACAAACAAGAATACATAAGGTTTCCAGAGAAATCAATCTTTTGAGCGAATGCATTATTTATTATTTATAATAACGTAGACAAATCACGTAATGCAACGAAGTAAGTCAGACAATTCCCACGTATTTGAACTGGTACCCGATACGACGAACAGCAATGTAATTTCAACTTCTGATTGGTTGAATATTACGCGGATTTTTGTATTCAAAAGTATAAAGACTCTTAAACATCTGTTCCGCGAAGACAAAGAAATATTCCCAAATTAATAATAGTAAATAAATAGTTCATAAGAAATAATAATAATAATTAAAAAAATTTATTAAATATTAATTAAAAAAAAATTTAAATCAATGTAAATTTAGAAAGTTAGAGCTAAGTGTTAGTTTTAAGTAAAAGAATAAGATGAAAAACGTGCAGTATACGAAAACGGGTATTTTGTGAAAGAGAAAGCCATATGTGTAACAAAATTAAATTTTTTGAGTAGAGGACAATCGAGGCGACTAAGCAGTTTAGTCGAAAAAGATCGTGCTTTTTATTAAAGCTTGTAAAAGTAACCTACCAGAACTGGAAAAGAATTAATAGGAATAACAGCAAATAAATATTTACCCAGGAAAGCCTCTCTTTAAATTGGGTGAGACCTAACCTATATTTTTTATGTGTTCCACATTTCATGTTTAAGAACTTCTATTTGAAGCAAACATTAATTTTCAAATACACATATAACTGAAATAAATAAACATTGACAATATTTTATAATAATTGATAGAAAGGAATACCGAACTGATTAGTAAAGTGTAAAGTTTCCATCTATTTTTATGATAATAGATATTCACTCACACGAATATAAATAAACAGTTATTATTTCTTATATTTTTGCTAAATGAACAGAAACACTAACTTGTTGATTATATACATATATATGTGTTTGAAGTTTATTTATAGCCCAGTCGGTATAGGTTACAACTACCAGTAATTTGCAATACGGCTGATTTTTTTTTATAAGTACATTAAAGTATGTAGATTAACATAAAAAAAAGTTTACCAGTCTATCGATTTCCCAAAGTCAAAAAAAAAAATCGATTATCATTTTTTATTCGATAATCCTTAATGTTTCGAGCTGGGATGAAGATAGAGAAAAATAAAAATACCACCGTGTAGGGGAGGTATTTTTCAACAAAAAAGGTCATATGTATTTATTTCGTCCCAGCAATGGTTTGTCTGGAAAAAATTAGATAATGCAGGTATGTATTTTGCAGCAGGGGAAATCACTAAAAGGGTAGATCTTATTCATGTATGAAGATCTAAATTCATTCTAAATTGACCGAATTTTAATGTATCGAATTGAAACTTGACGTAGGAGTTAAAATATATATTTTAAACATTTATGCTGAGTCTCAGCTTGTTATCTTGAAAATGACCCGATCTAGGAGTCGATTTCGATTATTGATTTTAGGAGTACCGGACCCACCAATTCATTTTAAACAGCTCCAGTTTAAAAACTTTTTAAAATATCAACCTGAAAGATTTTTTACAAGTTAAATATATAGATTCAAACAAGATCAAGGAGTATAAACCTTTTTAATTATTTACTTTTCAAAGCACAAGTAACTTAAAAAAGTATAATTTTAGACCTTTTTAGATTTTTCATCAAAACGCTTGAGTTAATCGGCTGCAGATTAGTCAATTTTTTTAATATAGTTTTTAAACTAAGTATAGCAAAAAACAATTGTGTTTTTAACTTATGTGCCAATTTTTAAATCGATATGTTCAAAAATGTTGAAAATGGAGTCGTTGAATCCAAAGGTGTTATAGTTAAAACGAGATAGGTAAAACAGAAGACTATTTTCAAGCGCCTCGTTTTTAAAAATAGCATGACAAAAATCGTTCATACTTACTAAGAATATTTATACTGGTGTACTCAACTTATAAAACAAATTTGATGTTGATATTCCAAAAATTTACGAAACTGGAATAGATTGAAATTAGTTTGTGGGTCCGGAACTCCTAAAATCGATAATCGAAATCGAATCCTAGATCGGGTCATTTTCAAGATAACAAGCTGAGACTCAGCATAAATATTTAAAATATATATTTTAACTCCTACATCAAGTTTCAATTCGATATATTAAAATTCGGCCAATTTAGAATGAGCTAAAGCTTCATATATGAATAAGATGTCCCCTTTTAGTGATTTCCCCTGCTGCAAAATACATACCTGCATTATCGAATTTTTTCCAGACAAACCATTGCTCGGACCAAATAAATACATATGACCTTTTTTGTTGAAAAATACCTCCCCTACACGGTGGTATTTTTTATTTTTCTCTATCTTCATCCATGCTCGAAATATTAAGGATAATCGAAGAAAAAAAAATGATAATCGATTTTTTTTTCGACTTTGGGAAATAGATCGACTGGTAAACTTTTTTTTATGTTAATCTACATACTTTAATGTACTTATAAAAAAAATCAGCCGTATTGTAAATTACTGGAACTTTTGGTCTAAATTGACCCCTACCGACTGGCCTATTAGTAATTTTTAATTTATCTATCTTTTCACGAACAATAATTGTGTCTGAATTAGGTATTTAGACCTCTTGAACTAAGATTGTATATTTATGTTTTTTTAGTTCTAAGTTGTGTAAATAATTTATTTTTATTATTAATGTCCTTGATAATTTAATGCATTAATGAAAAACATTTCATATTTTTGGATGAACCGGCACGAACCTACCCCGAGATAATATTACCGATATTTCAAATGAGCTCATTTTGTTTCCAATTTTTAATCTTTAAAATATTTAATTAACCTCACGGAAGGGATTCAGTTATATATATTATTATTATTATTTTTTAATCAGTAGCTTTGGGATACTTTTATATAACTTTGTTGCACCCTATCCAAATGGACTTTCTGTGTTTTCTCGACTGATTTTTGTTGCTCAAATGTTGTTCAATTCGATTGTTTATTTTTTATAATCCTATTTAACCCTTGTAAGAAAGGAAATAAATATCATTGTAAACCTAACCTGATTATTCCTTTCATTATTTTATATATAAAACAAAGTCAAATACCTTATCAAATAAAGATTTATGTTACGAAATGTTGTAATTTTTTATTTATGTTGTAAAGAAGAAACATTGAATGAACATTTACTTACTTAAGTCGACCTGTTATTTTAAACTCTGTTACGATATAATTTTTTGAATAAACAAACTAAATAGATCAGTAGTGAATAAGTTCAAAGATAAGCGAAGATTTCAGTTTGAAAAATATTACATCATTAAGTTGGTTTATTGGCCCCACTCTTTATAAATCTGTTTTAATATTTAATACAAAATACCCTGTAAGGTACATGCCATTCTATTTTCTGCCTGTGAGGCAAGACATAAGTAGATATTTTTTCGAGAGAATTATTAGATTTTATCTGTCTAATCTGAAGTCTAAAAACAGAAAGTACCGGTACATCATTTTCTTTGCACTATCATGCAACTGTTTTTAATCCTTTCAGGAAAGCTGTTCACTTTGTAGTTTTGATATCCCACAGGTTTTTTTTTTTTTTTTGGTATTTGAACTGAAATAACATTTTGGTTTGCTTTATTTTTATAAATAAGATTTGTTAATAGAAAGACTTTCTTAATTATAACATACTCTGTTCACACTACTCTTACTGCCAAACATCATTAATATTTTTGTTATTATTATAACATGTAGATTTTTATAAAACTAGTGGACCCAGCAATGCTTCGCTTTTGCTTGATTAAATTTAAAGGGTAGTTATTCTACTTCATTACATTGACTTAAGTAATCGAATTGTAAAATGGTTTTTATACCACTTAAGAATATAGTACACAAATTTAGATTTATTGTTTGTAAACCTTTTGTTTGCTTTTACCCAATATAAAAAAACAGTTGTCAAGAATTGTAAAAACCAGTTGTCTAAATTAGCCCAATTGGTTGCAAATAAACGTGTTTTGGTTTATGTTCAGTTTTTGATCCAAAGCAGCTGTTTTATGTATGTCTTGAGTCCATACAAAAGAGGCTGTTTAGTTTTTTCCAAATTTGAAACTTTTTCGGGAATCTTTTCAAAT
>JAGFPH010013986.1:0-13065 GCA_018207615.1 Philaenus spumarius | reverse complement strand
AATAGGTCATTATTGTACTAATATTACTTCAGGGACACTGTACCACATTTTATTTTCATTTCATTATTGAAGCTATCAGTGCAAAAGACCTTGTAAGTATGAATATTACTTACTCTTATTTTATTACTACTGTTAAACTTGAAGATCACCCTTTATTATGCAAACATAAGTTGTTAAATATTAGGAATACTTTCTTTTAACTTTGGTAAACATGTATAATAACAACCCGTGGTCATAACCTCAATCATGGTAAGGTTATGAATTACAAATACAAATATTTTCTTCCTGATTGCTTATATTTGAAGACACCGCTTATATTTTTAAAGTTCTTCGCTTAAACATTGGAGTTATTTGCTAAAGAAAATAGTTCACTAAAAACACACTACCGTTACTGCAGCTTTTCTTATGGATTTAGTTAAGTTACTCTGACGTCTAAACTGATATGACAGAACAGTATTGTTCAAATCAAACATGTAAGGAAAAAATATATTGTACAGTTATTATATCACTTAGGACTGTTTGGTACTTAAGTTAAGTTCTGAGAATTAATGTTAGCATAGAAACAAAACATTTGTAATCATGTCATTTAGGTTTCTTTGGCACTGACGGCCTCATAGTTAAGTCAAAATGATATTGCCAAAAGATGGATTAAAGAATAATCAAACAAAGATTTTTAAATCAAGAGGAAAACGATGTAAAAATTTATTGTGGCTCGGTCTAATGAAAATATGACTATCTGCATAAGACAACAACCAATCGGTAATACGAGTATCATAAATAAATTATACCAAGGACAATAATTAAAATTTATACTACTATAAAATTAAAAATTTTTTAAATTATTTATTTTATTTATTAATTTCATACCTATACACATGCAACAATAGACTTACTTGCAGTCATCATGATATTGGAATTTTGGATTTTTTAATGTAAATCATTATTAAGCTATAACATAACAAAACTAAATTAACTTGTGTTTACTAAAAACTAATAGTAACCTAGTAAGTAAATATCTGCATAACAACAGCCAATAGATAGTAAACAAATTATATCATGTTATTAATTCAATTGTAAGTTGTATTAAACATGCATTTTTGAAAATCAAACAAGTCTGTAAGCAGTTTGTTAAGATAGAGTACTTTTTATTTATTTTACACTAAAATAATACCTCAGGTTTCATAGTTTCGTTTGGTTATACTAATTGTAAACCTCCGTCTATTGGAAGGGAAGCCCCAGTAATGTAACTTGCCTCTTCACTAGCAAGAAAAGCAATGGCTGGTGCTATTTCTTCAGCTGCTGCTACACGCCCTGTCGGAACATTAGTCTTAAAAAATTCATAAACTTTGTCAGTTTGTTTGTTACTAAATCCATAATTCTGTCGGAAATCTGTATACACTGGTCCTGGTTCTACAACATTGACACGAACTTGTTTGCTGGCCAATTCTAAAGCCAGGCAACGAGAAAATTGTTCTAACGCTGCTTTTGACATACTATAATCAAGTGCTTTAGAAAATGGTCGAATACCGGCAGTACCTGATACATTTACTATGTTACCTTTAGTTGCTATCAGATAGGGTACTGCCAATTTCGACAAAATGTAAACAGCTTTCAGGTTTATATTAAATATTTTGTCATATTGTTCCATTGATATATTCGCATCTTGAATTCCACCAGTTCCTCCTACACCTGCGTTGTTTATAAGGACATCTAACTTCTTATAATGTTTAATTGTTGATACTAAAACATTTTTGACAACATTTTCATCGCCCATGTCTCCAACTACTATGAGTGGTTTCTTACAGCTTATCTCTTCACATACGTTGGAGATGTAGTTTAGTTTTTCAACATTTCTTCCAGTAATTGTCACGCTAGCACCCAATTTAGCAAACTGAATTGCTACCGCAGCACCAATTCCTTGGCTTGATCCAGTAACTATTACTACCTTTCCTAAAAACATTTTCACCAATTTAAACAAGTGAAGAAATACTATCAGTAACTAAACAGACAGGTTGATTGTTTAAAGTTCACTGTGAAGGAAAACTACTGTTGAACATTTTATAAACTAAGTAAAGGCTCTTATCATACACCACTAATGGTACCATATGCCATAAGCATTCTCATAGATAGTCTGTGTAAACAAGTTGTAGGTTGGGAATTAAGGTTTAAAATGTGGAAAAGTAATGACAACAATATGTTGTTTACGCGTTTAATCATTAGCTATTTTTATTTTGTTGTTATAATTTTGTAGTAAATGATCTAAACAAAAAAAAAGTTATTTTTATAGGGTGAATATAGATGTATAAATATATATGTATTTCAACCTGTTAGGCAGGATACTTAATAAATTGGTTGATTTGAAAATTATGTTATTTATACAGGGTGGTCCATATTTATGGGAACACCTAAATAAATTGGAAACTGTTATAGATGTAATACTGTAACTTTCAGGATAAGTTATTGGTGAAATACTCTACCTTTTTACAGACAACTGAATTTCAACCCCTTCTCAAGAGGTTGTAACTCAAATAGTTTAAATGGGAACACCCATTGTGTGATACATCATCTTAAAGGAGTTTTTGAAACGAGAAAAACGGCATAAATAAAAATGTTTTACGATACTTGTATCCAAAATGGCGGCTGATTGAAATTTTGGTTTTCAAAGAAATAATTGGTATACATTTTTGATCAAAATTTTATTGAACAAATACCAAAATACATTGAATAAACTCTGTTATTTATTTAATTTGATTATTAGATATTAATTGCAAATTATTTAAGAGAATAAATTGTTCTTACAGCATTTTTGATTTGAAATGTATTGAAACTGACACGTAACAATTCATGAAATTTAGAAAATGCTATTAAAGTAACCTATTAATAATAAAATTAAAAGTTACAATTATTGAAATAAAATAAATAGTAAAATTATTTTGATAACAAAAAAAAAAAGAAAAGTTCATTACAAAGACAACATTGAAAATATTGGTAATGAAATAAAATCTTTATATATAATACGTGAAGCCGTTTTTTGTAAACACAACTCCTCCCTTATTTCTGGACCAATTTTAATGTTTGAGGTTTCAAAAAATTCGTCTCATTTCGTAGTTTTGCAATAAGGTTTTAGATGTCAAAAATTCTTATCCTTAATGGCGTGAGCTAATCTCAAAGGTCGGGTTTTCCTCAAAAGATTAACATGGAAAATATTTAAAAACCATTTCTATACAAAACAGCTGTTTATAATAAGAAACAAACTAATCCAGCTGATTTCGTGGATGTAAATAACGATGATTACAGTATTCAGAAGGTTATAAAAACATTTTAATACAAAACAGCTGTTTATAATAAGAAACTAACTAATACAGCTGCTTTGTGGAAGTAAATATTGGTTTTTATAAGGGAGGAAATGAATTATTTATTCAAATTATAAAATTTACGAACTAATTTGTTTTGAACATTTAACATTATTTACCATCTTAGTTTTGAGGTTGCAACAATGCATTGATGTGTAATATTATTATTATTAGTGTTGAGTATGCCATTCCCACAGTAACAGTCGTAGGAATTTTTTCAATTTCCAAGCTATTTCTTCTGCTATCCCCGACAATAACTTCTCCATTTCCTAAATCACTAGCCACTTTTTTTATTGAATCACCTCCATTTAATCGTTTAATTGCACCCCATTTTAGATTTAAAGATAAAACAACACGCTTTCGCTTTCCACTCATAATGACATTCTCATTCACAAAGTTTGACACTGACACAGACTAAAAACAAAATAACAAAATACAGTAGCAGGGGGAAGAAACAACTCGTACGAATGGATGTCCTAAATAAGATGCCGCGAGGAGGGGAGTGCATCACAGGCTCGAGTGCCACAGGAGTGCACCTCTACATAGTGGTATTAATGTACCCTGAAAGTTTCAAGTCTAGCTATCATAGACTTGGATGTACGTTGATTATTAATCAGTCAGTCAGGTCATCTTATTATATATATATAGAGAGAGATACTAAAAATGGATACTTCAATTTTCGATGTTTATCTATATTTATAAAAGCCAAATACCATTGACTCATTGACTCACTGACTCATCACAGTTTCTCCAAAACTACGAGGCCTACAAACATGAAATTTGGCACTAATACTCTTTATAGGCTCTAGACGAGCACTAAGAAAGGGTTTCCGAAAATTCGAAATTTTAGGGGGGGTTTTATAAGGTCAAAGTTACTAAATCACGATTTATCAAAACCTACCGAACGTATTGGAATGAAATTTGGTATATAGTTTCCTCTAGGGCCATAGATGCTCGATAAGAAAGGGTTTCAAAAAATTCGAAATTTTAGGGGGGTTTTGGAGGGTCAAAGTTACTAAATCACGATTTATCAAAACCTACTGAACGGATTTGAATGCAATTTGGTATGTAGTTTCCTCTGGGGCAATAGATGCTCACTAAGAAAGGGTTTCCGAAAATTCGAAATTTTTGGGGGGTCAAAGTTACTAAATCACGATTTATCAAAACCTACTGAACGGATTGGAATGCAATTTGGTATGTAGTTTCCACTAGGGCCATAGATGCTCGCTAAGATAGGGTTTTAAAAAATTCGAAATTTTAGGGGGATTTGGGGCGGGTTAAAGTTACAAAATCACGATTTCTCTAAAAACATCGAACGGATTGGAATGAAATTTGGTATGTAGCTTCCCCTAGGGCCCTACGTGCTCGCTAAGAGTTTAAAAAATAATCAAAATTTTAGGGGAGATTTGGGGGGGGTCAAAGTTACTAAAAATCCCCATAAGAAATACATATTCTAATATATTTATTGATATAATAGAATATATTTTTTTTTAATATACATTCAACTTTGATTTGTCTATCCGTGCAAAGCCGGGTCGGGCCAGCTAGCCCTATAGCCGGGCTTAGGGTAATCTATATATAAAAGCGAAATACCACTCACTTACTCATAACGATTTCTCAAAAACTACCGAACGGATTGAAATGAAATTTGGTATGTAGCTTCCTCTAGGGCCATAGGTGCTCACTAAGAAAGGGTTACAAAAAATTCGAAATTTTAGGGAGGGTTTTTGGGATCAAAGTTATTAAAAAACGATTTCTTTAAAACTACCAAACGGATTGGAAGGAAATTTGGTATGTAGCTTCCTCTAGGGCCATAGGTGCTTACTAAGAAAGGGTTTGAAAACATTTGAAATTTTAAGGGAGGTTTGGGGAGATCAAAGTTATTAAATCACGATTTCTTCAAAACTACCGAACGGATTGGAATGAAATTTGGTATGTAGCTTCCTCTAGGGCCCTAGTAAGAAAGGGTTTTAAAAAATTAGAAATTTTAGGGGTTTTGGGGGTCAAAGTTACTAAAAAGAAACACCGAACGGTTTGGAATGAAATTTATTATGTAGCTTCCTTAGGGCCCTAGGTGCTCGCTAAGAAAGAGTAAAAAAAAAAGCGAGTGTGGAGGGGGTGGGGGGGGGGGGGGGGTCAAAGTTACTAAAATCCCATAAGAAATACATATTGTAATATATTTATTGTGATAATATATATTTTTTTTAATATACATTTAACTTTGATTTGTCTATCCGTGCAAATCCGGGTCGGGCCAGCTAGGTTATTAATATAATGATATTAAGAGTTTAAGCCTACTCTTAAAAAGAACCTAACCTAAAAGGTTGATGATCGAGGTTGGTGGGCAAAGCGAGATGTGGAGGAGCCTTCTAGTATAACATAAAAGCACAAACATTTTTTTTTACCCATAACTGATATTTTAATATAGAAGCATATGAAAAAGGCAATTAGTTAACAATTTTTATGTTTTTTTGTTACTTAAAAATGTTACTTTTTAAAAACACAAATATATTTAAAAAAAAATGTATAACTAAAAATTATATGACTACCCGATATTATTAAAATCTGGTTGAACAATTATGTACATTGTTTCAGTGTGTCCGGTTACAATGTATGGGTCAACATATACTATTAGACAGTGCGCTCAGCAATCTGTTGACTTCTCTTACTGATCCATCTCCGACAGTCCGTCGAATAAGCCTGATTGGCCTAGCCAACATTTCATATCTTGATGACAAACAGGTAAAATTAAATTAATAGGAATTAGCTACTGTATGATTGTTTAGCTTAGTCTGTTATATAACTAGTAAGCACCCGTGAAAAATCACAAGTAGATTATAGATAGATTTATTTAACGGCGACCTGCGCGAAAAATCTGGCGCATGTAGGGGAGGTAGTTGCAGGTCCCCCACCACCATCGACATGCCTGCCGGTGCTCTGTTAGTTTGCCATATTAAGGGAAAGTGGTGGTGCGAGGGGGGAGGGGAAGTAGTGTGGGGGTTGAAATACACTCCCTCACCACTATCTCCTTCTCTCTCGCACAAGTACTCAAAATAGGTCGCCGTTTAATAAATCCATCTATAATTAGATACCCATCCGAAATACAATGTCATCATTTGAAGAAAATACTGTAAAACCAACAGATTTTATTTAGGCCATCCCAACTATGCCGAGGGGGATTTTTAACTTTGTAAATAGGTAAATTTGTACTTTTTTTATAGACTATTTGTTTGCCTTGGACTGTTTATATATTGTAATGAAATTACCTTCAAAATTGTCTTCAGTCCTGTGAATGTAGCACTAGCTACAGCGCTGTTTCGCCGATCACTGTCGGCTTCGTCAGGCTTGTATTAACACATAAAACACGAACTCAAACAACACACAACACTAACACACACAAAATCGGAGAATAGCTCCTCGTTAATATAATGTAATAAAAATTGTTTGTGGCCACATCACATACATTGTACTTGTCCGACTGCAGGTAGGACACTGAATATAGACGTTGGTTATCAGTAACTATTTATTTACCATAGTTAAAAATTTACTGTCTGGTATAATGGCGGAAATTTTCCTCAATGAAATAGAGAACAAACATATTATCAGCCAGACAAACCCATTCAATAGAAAAATAATTTATTACTATAGATACGTAGACGACATAATTTGCCTCTTTGAAGGAACAGAGAGACAAATTCATAGGCTAACCAATTTCTTAAATAACGTCCACCCCTCACTTAAGTTTACCACTGAAATCGAGACCGACAACAGCCTGAACTTTCTTGACCTGACCATCACCAGAAGGGAAAATAAACATATATTTAAAATTTTCAGAAAACCTACGCAGACCGACCATACAATACACAGCACTTCTAACCATCCGATATCACACAAATTGGCAGCGTACAATAGCTTCGTTCACCGCGCTATCAACACGCCTATGAATCTTGAAGACTTCAACAACGAAATAGCTACAATAAAACACATCGCAATATCCAACGGGTACGATCCAACTTCAATAGATAAAATAGTAACTAAACACAGAAACAAATCCAAAACATCAGTTTCAATTATTGAAAAACCAAAATACATCTCCATGAAGTTCAACCGAATTCTAGATCGTCCTGTCAGCAACACTTTCCGCAGACATGGCTATAAAATCGCTCATCGAGCTTCTAATAATTTGAGTAACTTCTTACAAACCAAGCCAAACAGTTACAAAGACAAATTCATGGATAGTGGAATATATAAGCTATCTTGTAACGACTGTGACAAAGTTTATATAGGCCAGACAGGACGTTCGTTTAAAACCAGATTCAAAGAACATATCCCTAGCCACAAAAAAACAATAGCAAACAGAGTTCAAATTACACAGAACACTTAATAAACGAAAACCACACTTACACTGACATCAACACTAATTTAAAAATTTTACATAGAGCCAAGAAAGGCACTACTATGAATGTATTGGAAGAATTTCAGATTTATAACGAATACAAAAATAGTCCGGATAACATACTAAATGATAAGTTAAACTTTTCTTCCAACCCTATATACGATGTAATCGCTAAACTAGGCCTAAAATAAATAGTTACTGATAACCAACGTCTATATTCAGTGTCCTACCTGCAGTCGGACAAGTACAATGTATGTGATGTGGCCACAAACATTTTTATTACATTATATTAACGAGGAGTTATTCTCCGATTTTGTGTGTGTTAGTGTTGTGTGTTGTTTGAGTTCGTGTTTTATGTGTTAATACAAGCCTGACGAAGCCGACAGTGATCGGCGAAACAGCGCTGTAGCTAGTGCTACATTCACAGGACTGAAGACAATTTTGAAGGTAATTTCATTACAATATAAATTTGTACAATTATAAGGAATATAAAACTAGGCTTATTTGTGTTTATATATTTAAAGAAAGATACAAATATTATCTTTTCATTGCTTTTTATTTCATATTGACAGCTCAAATGATTTTAGAAGCTATTAATATTATAGTGAAGGAATTAATAAAGGAATATTTTTATATGTTATACGAAGATGTAAGAATGTTTCCGAAGTTAAACAAATAGGTATTTGTTCTTTAAATTTGTATAAACGAATATATTGATGATACAAGGTAGGTTGAATTTATATACAGTATATAACCTCAAAGCAAATATTATAAAGTATTATAGCATACATTAACATACTATATCTCATATTTAAAAAATCAACTTCACAAGAAATTATAATGATTGAAATTGAAAACATAACCTCAAAGTATAACCAACTATGGGTTTGTCTTTATTACAGATGATGGGTGAAATCAGCTGTTATATTATATGTTACTCACTTAAGTATGTACGTAATTTATAGGAGTTGATTTTCTGAAACAGTGGCGGTTTAAAATTTGAGGCCATGTGATTACATTTGTTTACACTGGTTGTATATGTTATCATTGAATGGTTTAAATTCTCTCAGTTTAAAGTTTTATCTAACACTGCTAATGATATACTCTTTAAAAAAATATCTTACTTAGTCACTTTTGCACAAGAGAAATGATAAGTTTATATCTAAAAACTAAAATTGCAACGAAAATCAAGTGGGATATAGTAAATTGAAGGGCTTTCATAATTAAACATTTTATGAAGTGATAACTTCTATTAGCCCATTGGGCACTTTCACTTGACTATGTTTCTGAAATCTCGCATCACGGAAACGTTTTCCGTAGACACAAGTCAGAGCGTGGAGAGGGAATAAATACAGTTACATTTATTACCATAGCAATCAAATTAACACATAAGAATTAGTTAATCTAATATAACAGCTGATTTCGCCCATCATCTGTAATTCTTAAACAAAACTCAGCGTAGATTATATTTTGGGGTTATGTTTACAACTTCAATCATTAAAATTTCTTGTGAAGTTGATTTTTTTAATTATTAGTTATATAACTAATGTAGGCTTCTATTACTAAACGTTATATAGGCTTCTACACGTTATAATATTTGCTTTGAGGTTATAAACTGTATATAAAAACAATCTTTTATCATCAATATATTCGTTTATACAAATTTAAAGAAGAGATACCTATTGTTTAACTTTGGAAACATTTGTACATCTTTGTATAACATATTTGATTATTAATTTCTTAACTATAATATTAACAACTTCTAATGATCTGTCAATATAAACTAAACAAACAAAATTTAGTAATTAAATTATCAGATGTAGGACTTACCGCCTTCAATACTCCGTTTTTTTGTCGTTAAACGACGGCCGTTTCGGCTATTCAGCTATTATATAAGTTTATTTTCAGATTTTCCTTCATCATGTACACAAACACATACACATAGTTACACATAATTACGCAACAATTACATAATAAACAAAGAACACTGACACGCCCATATTGTTTAAACCTATTGACTCATGAGTCGACTACATTCGATGATGTCCCGGTGCGTGTGGTGAAGACGGTAAGTCCTATTATCTAATAATTAGTATATCAATAATAGGAATGATAAAAAATTGAAAAAGAAATTATGAATGAAAAGGAATGAAAAATTGTTGTTTTAAAGTATCATTGTTATGAATGTTCAAAATAAATAATTTTCTAGATTTTAATTTTTTTTATTAAGTTGTTGCTGCTTCGGGATTAATGAATTTAATATGAATTGGACCTAGCTCAGTTTGTGGCAAAAATTTGAGGGACGTGTTTTGGTCCTGAAAAGGGCCGAATGTATGACAAAAATGTAGCCTTCAGGGCTTGAGATGAAGCCTCTCTGCAGTGTGGGAGAAAATGTGTTGCCTGTAGGGCGTGCTTGTTACAGGTGAAGCCTGTGGGGTTTTCAGAGTGCTTCGGTGTTCCTTGTTGCTTTCGTCGAATGTGTTTAGCCTGAAGGGCGTGAAACGCAACAGCTCTACGTTGCCTAGACCGAAGTCTAGAACACTGTTGTGTTGATGTACAGGGCCTGTTGATATGTGTATCAGATGCCTCGTAGTCGCTTGTTACAGTTCTCTTTCTGTTTGGACTTCAGGCCAAGAGACTTCGGGAGGAGGTTCTAGTCGAGCTAACCTCTTTTTCGCAATCAGTTATTTGTGCGCTGTTTGATGATGCAGGTGTCTTTGTGAGAAAGAACAATTTTATTTTAATTGAATTATAAATTATTTATTTTGTTCTCTAATTTCTGTTGGCCCTAACGAGTCAGCAAAGCTTCTTCCCTAGTCTTAGCTCTCTTTCTTGGCGGTGATTTCTCTCATGAGAAAGGACAGAGGACTTCAAATTCCGTCGAGGGAGACTGCCCTTCTTCTTTCCAAAGTACATCACTTTTGTGATGTTGGCTTCAGTAGAAGTGAATCTGATGTTCGCTTGCAGAGTCCAGGCAGGATCTGATGATTTTTGAACTTTTTGATGGCGAATATATATAGTTTTCCAGTGAAATTAGAAAGCGGCTTGAGTTGGCTGGCAAATCGGAGCGCTGCATTTTTTGGTGATTCGTAGGAGTATATCGAGAGCTTAGTTGCGGTGTTCCGAACCAAGTAGAGCGCTGCTGTGTTTAACAGGAACTTAAGTTAGCGTGGCTAGGATCTTAAGTTTGCGTTGGGATTTAGGAAATTTCTAAAGAAGCTCCTCCGAGAAGGTAACTTTCTTGGAAGATGTTTGATGAAAGCCGAGAAAGTTTGAAGTGATGTTCTGGTCATTTGATCAATGTTTATTTAGTTTTGTTTGTGGCAAATGTGTCTACAGTGCCAACTAAATATTCAACGTGACTGGGGAGCTGAATTTAATCGGGAGAAATAATTTGAGAAATAACAACAGAAGTTTACATGGGGAAATGCCGAGTAACTTTCCCGGGAGATGAGGTCTCATCTGCGGGGAAAAGTTAAACGGGAGAAGTAAGAAAATTTTCAGCCGATGTCACAGTGTCCTTGGCGGGTAAACGTGCCTACGTATCCCAGACAGCGGTGGTTTCATCGCCGGAATGTTCCTTTTGAAGGCCAAGAAATTTTGCGGGGAAAACTAAGTTGTGACTTTCTCGGAAGATGAGGTGTCAACTCCTGAGGAAAGTAATCTGAGAATTTAGAAGTTTGCCGGCCATTGTTGACATGTTCTTCTCAGACAAACATATCCATGTTTGCCGATCAGAGGTTAACTTAGACCTGAGAGGTGTTGGAGTGAAGCTCCGGGGAAGTTAAGGCAAGTCCTCACGCAGAAATGCTGTTCCGAACTGTTATTTCTTTTCCGCTGGGCTGTATATATATTTGCCAAGGAATCTCATGAAGCTAATTATTGAAAATAGAGTAGCTCCGCTATGGCAAAGTGATAGTAAATAAAAATAAGAAAACAAAAATTTGTACATTTAGCATTGTTAGCATGAATGATAGCTAAATCTATGACCAGCATCGAAAATTTTGAACGAGTATCTTAACATGATAAAAGCTTGTGCAAAGACGGTTTTAAGGGTTCTAACAACAGAACAACAACAAATTTTGCAAGGAATGTTGTGTTGACATTCTCTGGAGCAACTTGATGCAGATCCAAACGTCTATCAAAAATGAATCACTTGTGACAAATCCTGGATCTTCCAGTATAATCCTGAGACCAAAAACACAGTCAATGCACTGGATGGAAAAAACAGTCTTCATCAAGAATGAAGAAGTTCGTCAAAGCCAGTCAAAATTCAAACCCATGCTTATTTTTCATCATCAAGGGGGTAATTTTAGAAGAATGGGATCGAGAAAGCACAAAAATTAACCAGCAATATTATTATAATGAAGTTTTGATAAAGATGAGAGAACGGGTCGGGAAAATTGGCCATAACTGTGGTAAAGTAGTTTCATTCTTCAAAAGGACAATGCTTCTGTTCACATAGCACTTTCTGTAAAGCAGTTTTAGATTGAAAAGAACAAATATACACTTGGAAGTTTATCCTTGACAACATCAGAATAAAGGAATAACAATGAATTGGTTGATATAATTTCTTTTGCTATTTTTAAGTTAGTCTTTTCTTGTTTTCTGTTTATATTTTAGTAGATTACTTTCAAATATTAAAATACTTTCTTTAGAAGAGGGTACATTTTTTAAAACTTGTAAAGCAATTCCAAATAAAAACAACACTGATCAATACAGTTCTTATGTACTGTATTCATTAAAAAAGTAAGACTATTTCAAAACAAAATGGTTTTTGAAGAGGCAAACATTTCATCTTTCATACGGTTTATTTAAGTTCAACATCCATAATAACAATAGAATGATAAAACATTTTGTAATGTAACAGAACGAGACACAAATTAATTTTTTAAAGGTTGCTTGTTTACTTAACTCTTTTTCTCTAAAATAAACAGAAATTGAGATAGAGTTTAAGAAGAAACCTAAAAAAAAATTGCGGGAGAAGAAAACATGTTTAAAAAAGAAAAAAACGAGGTAAAGTGTTGTATTACAAATTTTGCTGTAATTGAAATTAAAAGAACGTCTAAATTTAATGTACGTGATAACTTTATAATATCAATTTGAGGGTATTTCAATATTATTTTTTCTAGAAAATATTTGGTGCAAACATTGAGAATGTTTCAATGTACAAAAAACTAATTTGAATATTTTTCATACATTATTAAATTATTATTGAAGTGACAATGTTTTGTTACTATGATTATTTAACGAATAATAAATTTGAAATTTTTTCTTCCAAGCAGCAGATGTGGAATCGCCATGTTTCATTTGTGG